>VZZY01016949.1:306608-334101 GCA_013400335.1 Eurystomus gularis | reverse complement strand
GAAAAGCCACTCCAAGCTGCAAGAGAAAGAGAAAGAGAAAAAGCTACAAGCTGCTGACGTCACTGGAAACAGTCCAGGTCTGCCGGTCGGACATCGTCGCTGTTCCACGGAGACCATCGCCAAACGCCGAAAGGACACATGCACACACACACACGCACCATCCACACATACAGGTCATATCTTAACATAATTAAGTCCTTATTTGCCCTTATCTCTCGGTGGGTGAGAGAGGGAGTGAATGGGTGGGCGTGGTGTTCTTTAATATCGTAATATTTCCATAGAGTAAATAAGGTTTTATTTGAATATATTTAGTAATAAACTTGTTAGATACTCATTTCGGTCTCCGTGTCTGCTTGCGAGCCTGGTGGGGAGATGTCCCAATTTACCCTCAACCCTTCTCCCTTTGGGAGGTGGTCGGACCGCTGCGCGCCCGACCGCGACATGGGCACTGTGGCAGAGCTGCCATTGAGTAACTTCCTGCGACTGCATCCCCAGCGCACTGGTTTGATCAGGATTGCCATTTGATGCCAAGTATTCTGGCATTCTGGTGCCATTTTTAGACTTCCAGTGTTGGTGTAAATGCACTTGTGAGTCCGGCCCTTGCTCCGTCACTCAGTGTTGGCATTGGAGGCAGTTCAATGTTTTCTGTTCATTGTGATTGTGCTATATCTTTCCCTTCTGACCTTTTCAGAGGCTCAATGAGTATTTAGCCATGTCCCTTCTGAGGAGTGTGCCAGCTGCAAAAAGAGAATTTTCCATGCCTCTCAGCTCCCTCAGCCCTGGTTTTATCCTGGCAAATAAAACAAGAAATAAGAAGAACAGGGCTTCACAGTCAGATTATGCAATGAAAATATGTTCTTGCACTAAGTGTTTTAATGGTATGGTACCTTCTTTCAGAAAATACAGCATCCGCTCTTTGGTTGTGAAATGGCATGAGTGCTGTTGTTGTTGTTGTAAATTAGGAGGAAATTCTTTCTGAAAGAAGGTACTTATTTTCTGCTTTGAGCTCATCTGATTGAAGATGGACCTTGAGCTTCTAAGTATTTCTATTTACTGTTGTCCTGCCCTTTCCATCCTACAGCAATTTATTTCCTTCCAGAAGCCACAGTGTGGATAAAGTGCCACAAGATTAAAACTAATGATAGTTTGGTTTCCAGAAGGTGGGAAGAGTTCATTTACCAGCAGAGGGTAAATATGCAGCTTGGTGGAAACAACAATTAGTCAGAGGAGAAATACATGTGTTCATCTGCAAGATACCTTTTTGTAGTTAGACAACATCAACACAGATGTAAGGGAGCAAATACCTGTGGAGGAAAAAAAATCTGGCATGAAATTTATCCTTACAAGCATAAATACCAAATGCATCAGATGTTTGGACAACAGATTATATTCCTCCCTTACCACTAACATACGTTAAGATATTAGAAAGCCCTTTTTCCCTGATCTTCTATGAGACAAAGGCAAGAGAAGGATCAGAAAAAAATAAAACAATCATCTTAAATTTTCAGAGGTTTAAAACCTTGGCACCACATCGGGCAGCATGTGGTATATATTACAGATAGCTCAGTTGCACCTCACAAACATATCCTAAAGGTTTGATTTTTCCACACACCATTTAGCAACAGCTGGCATGTTTGGCTTTTTTCTTTTTTTCTCCCTTACTAATGCAAAGTTCTTGAGTGGGTTGGCTGTGCACTTACCTCTTTCTAAGCAGTTAAGCACCAAATTCTGCTTCTTTCCCCATTTTGAAGAGCCAGACGTGAGACACGGTGGAGAACGGAGCTGAGAGAAATAATTTCTGTATCTGATGGAGAGCTGAGTTATGGTGAAATCAGGGTGGTCCTGAGCAGAGATCAACATCAACAATATCTCTTCATGAAATGATGTCTCTCCTTTTATGAAATGAAAGAAAACTCCAGAGCCACAAACACAAAAGTCAGTCTGGATCTCAGGACACTGAGAATCAGGCACTTCCATTCTCCCCACGCTCAACAACAAGGACAGTGACCCCAGAGCTGGGCAGAAGAACAGCAGGAAAGCAGACAGGTTTCTAGCAGAATTCCTGACAAATTCCATTGAAATAATGTAATGTACAGAAATTGTTTTATCTGAAAGAATCAACAAATCTGACAAAAATGTCTGTTTCTGAGCACACTAAGCTGAACTGGTTTATGCTGTAGCAGATTTTAAGAGTCTGACCTCCCTGCAAATATCTTGCAGTATCAGCACATCTTCTCCTCCTATTAATTTATCAATAATTTTTTCTTTTTTCTTTTTTTTTTTTTAGCACTTGTGGGCACTGTGCAAATGAGGGAAATCAGACTGAGTATCAGGACTTTCCCAGCCTTAGCTGAGATAAAGACTTACAGGGGAAAAGTGAAGAGGTAAGTTAGCTTCAGCGGGGACACATGAGCTGTGCACCGTTCTTGAATGCAATTCCACTTTAGGTAGAAAAATTGTAAAAACAGCACTCCGGATCCTGAGGAAGAGTCACTGTGTAGATTAATTGACCTGAAATGAAAGAAACTGATGCTTGAAGATGATGGGACAGGGAGAAGAAGGGATCCTACTTCAACACCCGAGCTAGGTTAATCTTGACAGGTGCCAATCTGGTGAGTAGTAGACACAATCATAACTATATTTTCAAATAAGAATTTTTAAAGGTTGATAAACATCACAGTAATGTAAGCTTCCTGGTTACTTAGAAACAGAGCTCAGTGATTCAGAGCCATTTCTTAAACATATCTTTGATTGATACAGTCCCTCCAATGCAGGTAATAGAAGACTGATTCAATCTGTCTGACACAGACTATCAGGTCTGTACTTCCCCCTGTTCCTCCCCATCTCCTTCATTTCCTTCTCTGAATCAATGTGTTTGTGAATCTTGGACTGGATCCTAGCCAGGAATATCTGAAAATGCAGTCTCATATTGCTCAAGTCTATAAAGAGGAAACTATTCAGACAACTGATGCACCTTAAGGGCAGAACATTAAATTGATCCTTTGGCAAGAAAGACCATGTGTAACTTTACACAGCAATTCCCATAACTGCTAATAAGATTATCAGCCAAAGCATAAATTATGTGGAGCTGTGGTTTTGTTTTGGGAGCAGCTATGAGGATAACAGCTTGCAAGGCCTACATGGTCCTGCTGCCCCAGCCCCTCAAGAAGAGCTCATGACAATGCATCATCATGGATATTTGAGGTGGCTGCATTACTGATGCATGGCAAATCACCTCATGGAAACGGCACTATTAGATAATCAAAAGGCAATCGCTCAGGTTTTCTGCTGCCCTAAGCAAGTGGAAGGGAAGAAGCTGTGGCTTCCTACGTCTCCCATTATTTTTTTCTAAACGTTGGCAGACCTCAGGGTAAGTTGTGTGGGGTCTTTCTGGGGTATCCTGAGTCTGGATCCCCCTCCAGCATTTTCTCAGCTGAGCGAGTGGCCCACTCGCCACCCCTGCAACAGTGTGTGTTCCAGCTCCCCCCTTCTCAGTCCTACATGCTTTCCAATTGATCTGCATTTCTGGATCTGCACTGAAGGGCATCACATGTAGAGCTGCGTGTACACATAGAGTTGCACATATATTCACATACCCACTACAGGGCTCAGTTAGTTTGAGCTACAGTCCTAACTAGGCCACTTCCTGAGGTGCCCGCATAATTCTGCAGAAAGTTACTGTTGCCCAAACCATTTTGCTTGGAATTTAAAATTAATATAAACAAGCTTTGAAAAGAGCATTTACCTAATTTTTTTTAACGAGCATCTTAAAAAACTAGCATATATTATTAGCATCTTTTCTTAGGAACCCTTCTGGCTGCCACTATACAGGCTCTCTACTTGAGAAACATAAACATGACTCTAGGCTTCTCAGCATAATATTTCTGATCCTGTATTCTAATGCACACTTTTACCTCTTGGCCTCTCTCTGGAGACTGGTTACCTATTGACCCTACAGTAGCCTCAAGAAATTCACTCTGATGAAACACTCTTTGTGATCAATATGAATAAAGCATCCATTTTTACTCTGGATGCAGGGTATGTTTTTGTATACGCACAGCTATTTTTTCCATGGCTTTTAAGTACTTTACTACATAACAGTGTCATCGTGTCTTTTGACTTTTGGGGGATTTGAATACCATCTAACTTGAAAAGGGAGCTAAATACATTTGCCTCTCTTCATGTATTTCTCTCTAGGGATGCATAAACCACAAGAGATGTAGAGCTAAGGATCAACCTCAGGTGTTGCAACTGAAGTTCTCATGATCAGGAAATCTAGCTGGCAGATTAATAAATGCTACTATACCACCTTTCAGTTTTGAGTAGGTTGGTGATATCTGCATTTTTCAAACCCCTGCTTGCATTTGGAATCAGGAATAACATTGCTCTGAAATTCCACCCTCAGAGGGCTACCAGATTTCTCCATATGTACAGCATGACGCATGAGGACGCCTTTCTTATTCAAACTGATTCATCTGTCCTTAACACGAGGCTCTGAAGGAGTTAAAATCTCAGTCTAGCACAGACTGAGGTCTTGCCAATCTTTTTTTTTTTTTTTTCTAAGGTGCCAGACATAAAAATAAAGGAGATGTATCAGCGCACTGCTTTAGAAGCTGTGCTTCCTGATTAAGAATGAATGCAGGATAGGCAGTGTGCTCCATGCTGAAATGCATTCCCTGCTAGAATTTCAAGAATACAATTAGCCATTAGCAACATCTCTACACACAGAGAGGACTCAGGTCAGGAAATAATAGAAACAGCCACATACTGCTAAAATGTGGAGAGGGAGAAAACCGCAAAACAAGAGCCAACTGTTGAGTTAGTATTGTACTGATGCTGCTCCATTTCTGTCTCTAGTCAGGCTGAGGAGAGTGAATGAGTGATTGCGTTGTAAAATGCCCAGCAAGAACTATAGTGCAAAGGTTTTGTGCCCATCATCACTGTGCAGCAGTGATGGTTAATCCTGGAATGCCGCATTTCACCCGTTTAGCCCAGGATACCCTTATGTTACTGCTTTTTAGGAGTGCCTCCAATATCCACAAATTAGAATGATTTCAGCAGCAACAAACCCTTTTATTTTTCTGATGTCCAAGTACTACAAATACCAGTGACAAGCCTGAGCACTCAAGTGTGAAACTTAACCTCGAAGTTCCCTACATTTGATGCTGCTTGGAACCAGCTCAGCTACAGGAACCTTTTCTGTTTGTTTCTTTTGTGATTACTTTTCTCTTGCAACATGTTCCTTGCTGGGCATAGGAAAGACTTCTACTGGATTGGCAAGTGCAGCATTTGCACATGTGCCTGGTTCTGAGCTTCCCTCACCTGTTGCCTGCAGTGCAATAGGAGATGTTTACTTGCTTTGCAGAACCTTTACATCTATGGTGTGTAGAGAACCTGGCTGCTGCCAGGGGTAAGACTTAGGTTTAGGCAATTGAGCATGCTTCAGCTTTCTTCGATGCCTGAGGTTAGCTTGGGGTTACCTGAATCTGGTGCTTTGAGGAAAGTCTTCTCTATGTACTTTCTATTGGGTGAATTGCAGTGTTTTCCATTTTAATGTGTAATACAGCTAAACATTGTATCTTCCAGTATTTCTGACACCCTGGTGAGGAACCAGGTTCTATGATGTTAGGGCTAAAATGAGTAGAAACATACTGGGTTTGTGTCTCTGGTACCTGGATTTGTGAGGTTGCATCATGGCTTGAACCGAGTACTGCAAAAGGGAAGATAGGGAGAGTGGTGCCCAGAAGCTGATGGGAAGTACCCCTTCTGCTTATTTCAGGTTCAAAGGGGATAGTTTCAGAGGCCTGTCTGATGTACAACCCTCCCTCCCTAAACTACAAAGAAACATCTCCCCACATACTTATGATTTATTTTATTCAGGTATTAATTTTATTATCCATATTTTAGTGCTACAGCTGGTTCTTATGGCTGAGGAATTCTTTTCTTCTCCCACTGAGTCTAATTTCATCAAAACTGAAACAAAACATATAATTCTTTCCATGATCGTGCTACAATGATGTTGTCATATTTATTTTAATCTTCTCTTGAACAAGCCATATTAAATACTGAATATTGTAAGGTTATTTAATTTAGACTTAATTGGCAATCTGAAACCTACCAACAATTTTTTACCATTCATCATAATGACTTTAAGGTGTACTCTGCCTAAATGCTGGGTCCATTAAATCAGGAGCAGAGTATAGCTCTAGGAAAAGAAAGAGGCCCAAGGAGAAAAGTGAAACCTCTAGGCAGAACCCACTTGACATCCAGCCACGTTCCTATGGTGAGGCAAGGCTGGGAAGTTCATTCTCTGGTAATAAATTGCAATGTTCAGTTCTAAAGAAATCTCTGGTGGACAGATCAGCTGAACAGACATTGTAAAGGTTTGAGAGAATTCGTGGCTTGTATTGAGAAGGGAAAAGAAACGTCTTGCTGAGCAGGATCTTAGGGAACCACATGGTCTCGATGTGTCTTTCTGTTTTCCTTGGTGAATGGGAGAACTCAAAACCCTACCTGTGTTTTCATAACTAGTTACACTCAAGAGAGATAATGAACCCTTTTTGCCAGAATTGCCCCTTACTCACTTTTCCGACTCCTCACCAGAGCTGAATGCTGTGCTTCCCATGACAGTTCCTACCTGGACCACAAGCCTTTGACCATTGGGCTTTCATCCTGAGGCTCTCTCCAGAGAGCTCAAGGCCACTGTGTTAAGCAATCATGCTTGCATCTTGAATAGGCACATCTTCTTGTTGAAATATTCAAGTCATTGTATAAACATGCAAGGCACAGAAACTGCCTCTCTCCCATCTCCCACTGAGATCAGTGCCCACCAGGCTGGAGAAAGATACTGTTTTTCTAAAGTTTAGGATTAAAATGGAAGCTTACTTTAATGTCTTAGTTGTCCTGGACTTGGATTACCAAATCCCTCCTTGGTTTATTTAATTTACCCTAACACAAGTTCTTTTTGAGGATTTCTGAACTATATATATTATGTAGTACATATACATACTTAAAGGGAGAGTGACAAGGTTAAAACAGCTGATTTAAGCTGGCCTAAAGGAAGGCCATTGTGCTACCTATGGATTAATTGATACAATGCCTATATATACATTCTTTTTAAAAAAATGTTTTAGTATATACCCTCAAGGTTCAGACCGTTATTGACAGATTCTTATTGACAGACTCTATCAACTTCCTTTGGCAAGTAGCTTTTCCTTTAGATTACTCAAAATCAGAAAACAGAATCAAGGGTTAGAGAAATCTGAAATTCATCATCTACAGCTCCTCAAGTGTGAATTTAATATGAGAGTAAAGCTGACAGTATTATTGCTGCCAGGGTGCATGGCTCTGAAACCATTCAGTAAGGCCAGAAGAAACTAGGTTTCTATCTGAAAAGGATGTCTATTGACAGAAATGCTTCAGCCCATTTCTCAAGGGAAAACCAAACCCATTCTTTTCCAGGATTCACATACAGAACTTTGGAGATCATTTATTTCACAAACAAAACCAGACATGCTGCTTCCTCTCTGTGCTGCACTCAGCATCTCAATATTCTAACAGATTTAACAAGAGACATTAATAAAAACCATGGTTTGAGCTCAGAAATGATTTATAATTAAAAACTTACAAACCAGATTAATTTCGCCTCGCTCCCACTAAAGCAACTAGTTCCTCTCTGGGGGTGTTTCACCCTTCTTTGTAAGCAGTCCCATTGCTGACAATGAAAATCTGCCTTTCAGGATGGCTGTGAGTGACCAGCTCCATCAGAGTCACATTCAGGTAATTCATCACACCGCTTCATTCTTCTTCTTGTTGCTATTGGAATAGTTGCCTTAAAGCCCTTGAGATTTTATTACCTGAACTAAAAGACCGGTTATAATTCATGTGAAATTGTTTGTTTCCTGGCAGGATGATGCCACATCTGGGGATGTGGGTAAACTGATTGTGGTGGCTGTGTTTCTCCCTTTGGATGAGGCAAAGCTGGGAAAAATGCTGAGGAAGCCACATAGGCTTTTATTTCCTCAGTAAATTGTGGCAATTGAAAGGCAGGTAGCAGAGAGAGTTACAGAGCTTAAAGTAACAATAGATTTTCATTTCTGGAACACACAGCCCCTATCCAAAGCATTGTTCTGAGAAAAATACTAGGCATCTGTCCCTCTGGCTGGGCTTAGCAGAACTATTTGTGTGATTCTTAGATTGAACTAAGCAGAGTGACATATAGCAAATACACAGCAGTAATTATATGGTTTACTAATTGTCACCATCGCTACAGTTATTCTTGCAATCTTACACGTACTGAAATTGCAGAGATTTAGCAGAGGCCCTAATATTTTATTTTAAGCTTTTAGAAGCTACTCTTGCATGTCTCAGAGAGCATAGTTACATACATATATGTTCCTGTCCATATTTTTGTATCTAAAAGTCTTTTTATGCATTTTAAAGAAAGCGGATGAAAAAAGAGTATAGCAAAAAAGACCAAATTTCTTTCTCCATTTGACGGAGCATGGTCAGGATGTACTGAGCTGTAACATGAGGAAGGATAACTGCTGATCAAAGCAGCTGCAAAGTTACACATAAGCCAGGGATCACAGTTTCAAAGACTCTGATATCATTCATCTTCTTTTATCTTTTCTGGATAAGTTGAGGACTACCCAGGAGAGCATTCTCTCAGAGTGTACCCCCACCAATTTTGCTGACAACACTAACTGGAAGGAGTGGCTGACACACCAGAGGATTGTGTTGCCACCCAGAGGGACCGGGACATCATGATGTTTAACATATTAATACATATTAATTAAATACATTAATACATATTAATGTATTTAAGTACCTGAAGGGAGGGTACAAATAGAACGGAGCCAGACTCTCTCTTCAGTGGTGCTTGCTGACAGGACTAGAGGCAATGGGCACACTGAAATACAGGAGTTTCCCTTTGAAGATAAAGAAACACTTTTTTAACTGTGAGGGTGACCAATCACTGGCACAGGTTGCCCAGAGAAGTTGTGAAGTCTCCATCCTTCAAGATATTCAAAAGCCATCTGAACACAATCCTGGGCAACTGTCTCTAGGTTGCCCTGCTTGAGCAGGAGGGGTTGGACCAAATGACCTCCAGAGGTCCCTTCCAACCTCAGCCATTCTGTGATTCTGTGAAGATCACGGGCCAGACTGACCTAGTTAGGAAGCCAAAACAGTCTCTCAGTTACTGTGGTGAACCAACCACATGCCGTCCGGGCATCGTCGCCGTTCCACGGAGACCATCACCAAACGCCGAAAGGACACATGCACGCACACACACGCACCATCCACACATACAGGTCGTATCTTGACATAATTAAGTCCTTATTTGCCCTTATCTCTCGGTGGGTGAGAGAGGGAGTGAATGGGTGGGCGTGATGTTCTTTAATATCGTAATATTTCCATAGAGTAAAGTTTTATTAGAATATATTTAGTAATAAACTTATTAAATACTCATTTCAGTCTCCGTGTCTGCTTGCGAGCCTGGTGGGGAGATGTCCCAATTTACCCTCAACCCTTCTCCCTTTGGGAGGTGGTCGGACCTCTGTGCGCCCGACCGCGGCAGTTACCATCTCATTTGAGCAGGTGAGTTCTGCTTGAAGGCCCATGGATGGAAACAGAATGGGAGGAAGGAGATCCAGGACTGCATGAATGTTTATATGTTCAAGACACTAAATGACTTGGCTCTTGGAGTGAGAATGAAAAGAGTAGGAACCCGGGAGAGATCACAATAACTGCCAGCAGCTCTGGAGAGCAGATAAAAAGAACTGGGTAGAGCCTGCTCACAAGGCCTAAACCATATTCTCTCACGCAGGTGATTCAGTGAGATCAGATACCACTTCTCTACACCTTCTCAAACACTATCTTAATGTTTGAGTGAGCTCCTGGGGCTCCTTGCCTTTATACTTGCCATTTCTTTGCTATACTGATTATGGGAGTGTAATAAAGGGAGCAGCAAGTGCCAGAAGAAAGGGAAGACTTGTGGGTCATGCTGTAGAAGCAGTACTTAATGGAGACAGTGACAGCAGCTCATAAACCTTGAATACATGATGAAGGAGATACAAGATTTTCTTTTGATTAAAAACCCCAAGTATTGCACAGGCAGACCCTTCATCCTCATCTGAAACCATATTTAATGAGACCAGATTTCAAAAGGGTTTCAGAAAAATTTAGTTCCTGCAAACAAGTGAGAAGACCTGTTCCGGTGAGATGATTAAGAGGAGCAAAATGACAGGAGAAAAATGAAATTTTTAAATTTTGCCAGAAACACAAAAAGAAATTTTGCTGCAGACTTGCACTGCTTTGTACCTTATTCTGCTCAGGCTAGGCTTAGATGTCTGGTAAAAGCATCTGATTTTTATTTCCATGCTAATTTCCAGCATTGCTACAATTGGGAGAGAATTTCAGTGGTGAAAGTGTTGTGAGTGCAGAGTACAGACCCAGCTTACCTTAGTCCTTGCTGTCTGTGTAAAACACTGTCAGGTCAGAATGGTGGCTTTTATATGCAATTCTCGTCATATAAATGTGCCAAATGGGAAGAACTCATCCATGTACCTTGACATACCAAGAACTATCTTTCAATTAGGATGTAATTTGACAGTACAACATTCTTCTAGCATTAATAAATGTTGTACCTTTGGTGTAACACAAGATGATATTGCTAGTCTCAACACGAAGGTTCTGCAAGTCTTTCTCTAATTGGCAGAACAGTAAACATGCCAGGTTTTCCAGCCCATGAATTGTGGGAGAGAAGTGAAGGGAATTGGAAAGGGCCTATGAACTATTTGCCTTTGGCAAATGCAAGATTAAATGAAGACACATGTCTTAGTTCTGTATAGATTTTATCAGTGTATAGAATAGCCCAGCAAAGTGCATTTCCCCCATTTTCACCAATCTTACACATCTTTTTGCAATTAACACATGGTTCAAAGTCTGGAATAAAAAAAATCATCGATACTTTATGTTTATGTCATCTGGCATGCATCCATAATTTCTCACGGAATTATTCCATATTGTCTAGGAACAGCATTTGACAACAGCGGTCTTCAAAGGGTTAGTACTGCAGGAGCTGTGTAACGCAGATTCTGTAAACTCTTACATGGGGAGTCCTGGTTTAGTCAGATGATGATTAACAAGGAAAGCTGATCCAAAACAATTAAACTCAGTGGTGCAGTGCCTAAGAGGTAGGTGTCCATCCAACAGCATACAAGCAGCCATGTTACACGTGTGCAGGAAAAGCACTTCCACCTGTGGAGGACCCTTCCACAAAACTCCAGCATCTCAGGGTGCAGAGAACAATGGAAGCTGCAATTTTTCTTAGTTTCAGTCACATTTAGATTTTCAGTGTATTTTAGCTTTAGAGAAATTCTGTTCTTAGAGAAGGAGCTACTCATTGAAATAGTGGCAAAAATGGGCTTCTCAAAAAGAAATAAGGATTATTTATGCATTATTGAATGTTGTTATGATTATTATAACACTGTATTCTTACAAGCAGGAGGGAATTTCTGGAACACAGAAATTTGATCTCGTGATGGTGGTTTGTCAGTATTTTAGCTAAAAGCTGTGACAAATAGAAAGAGAAGCAGTCTTACATCTACCACATACAGTCATAATTCGAAGTTTATGAAAGCGCATTGACTGATATCAGCCTCTGCCAGAGCGTTACTGATGTGAATGGCTGCCTCTCACAGGTCTGCACAGGAGCAAAACACTGGCCTAAGGCCTGGCCCAAAGTCCATTGTACAGCTCTGCTGAAATTACTTGCAAGAAATTATAACATGCAGCAGCGTAGTCACTCTTTTGTACACCACCTTAGCACCGCAAGACTGTGTATTTCCAGAGATGTGCAGAAGCATTTCTGCAGTCGCATGACACATTGATTATGTTCAATCTAGATGTACGATGAAGCCAAGATAGAACAAATGCAAAGAGAAAGACTAATAGCCTCATAGGCATGGCAAGCTTATTTGGGGCAAGCAAAAAACTATGAATACATCTATGCTGCAAGACAGCCGCACTTTCTAGCTGATGGAAGGCTTCTAATCAGCTAGACCACGTTGTCCTTGCATGGCAGGCAGTGGTTACATCACCTCACACAGCCTGGTGCTGACAGCATGGGTAGATACCCAAGGTGAACTTCTCAGGAGTAGCCTGATTCCATATCGCAATGAGCCATGGGTGATACCTTTCCCCTCCTGCACGTCTGGCTGCCTTTGCAAAGACCCAGGAGTGCAGGCAGGCAGGCAGGCACGGCGCACACCAGTGAACATCTCGATCTGAACAAGCACTAGACCAAGACCGCGAGGCACACTGTGGGTGCACTTGCCCCCTCAGGCACAGAAACAGCCACTGTGTCTATCAGTGGTCACGCCTGGGATTTGTGGGGGCAGGACTCAAGGTCTCATCACTATAACAGCAAGGCTGCTACAGAAAAGAATATTAATATTAATTATTAATATTAATTATTATATTAATGCATTATTCAACATTGTCTTTAGACAAATCCAATAGTAGATTTCACGCTAGCTGTTACTTCACTTTTGTACCAGTTTGCAGGAACTGTAACAGCCAGAAAGGGTCAGACCAAAGGTCCCTTTAGCCCAGTAGCCTCTCTGCTAATGATCAAATGCAGATGATTTGTGAAGGGTGAAAGAACTGGACAAGCTTCTATGATACTCCTCAGTATTACTTTCAGCCTCTAACCATTTGAGAGTCAGGGCCAAACGTGGCTCCCAAGTATTTAGTTATCCTCAAGGGATTTATCTTCCATGAAATAAACTCATCCTCTCTTAAACCTTTAAGCTTTAGCAACTGCAAAATCCTGCAGGAAGAAGCTCCCCAACCAGTGTAAATACTTGGTGTGAAGAACCACGGCCTTTTGTTTGCTCTGAAACTGTTACCCACTACTTTCATTTGATATTCCCTAATTTCTACCATAGAAAAGACAATGAACAACTGAGCCTCCTTGCTACTCATGACTCCATTAGATGAGCCGCTTTAGTCAACAAGTGACCTATCTATGTAGTGGATAGGGAGAGACTTCAAACTGTGAGACACTAGGCTAAGAAATGCAAACAATGAGGTTGAAAAAAATAGGGATAATTTTAGCTGATACTATGACATTTGCCATCAGGTGTGCACTAACATTTCTTGAAAGGTTGAACAAACAAAGTACAAAGGATGTTCTCCCTGGGGTAAGCAGCAGTAACTCCAGCACCATACGAGGTAAGGTACGCCTCTATTACTCGCTGTGTATAATAAGGTTTAAATTACTTCAGTGAAAGTATCAGGCAGAAGGTTTAAAATGAAACAGAAAGAAATACTTTTTTCACACTGTAGATTTCAATAATTCTTCATGGTGTCAGGTCAAAACTACAAGCAGGTTCACAGCAGCCTTGGAAAATCCGTGAATGCATTAGAAGCTATCAGCTCTAGGTGTAATGTCCAGCCTGAGAAACCCTTGACCAGGCATTAAGCAGCTAACAGAAATTGGGAAACTGCAACAGAGGCATATACAGAGATTACGTATTAGTTTGTATTTGCCTTGTTTCTTATGGCTAAAGTCAGAGCATTAAGCTAAAGAGGGTCTGAGACGTATTTGCCTGGGTCCCCAGGTACCAAAACCACCAGTTAAAATGGACATTAAGTGAGGTTACAATACTCAGCTCCTTACCTGTGGTTTTGTCAACATACCTTTTTTTCTAGTTTGTTATTTAAAAGATCTGTTAATGAGAATGCCACTGTCTTGAGAGGCATTTGGTATCTTTATACTTACCCTTACAAGGAAAGATTTCCCAAGGAACTGATTTGCAGTATCTCGCTGGAGAATATCACCAGACCTTCCTGGAACCCATTCAGTACAAACTTCCACAGTGACTGTTCTCCTCAGTAGCCTCTCTGTCTCTGAGAATGGATTTCCAATGTGGGTTGTGTCTGTTCTCTTCTAGACTCGTCTACATCATGTTTTTTAATTTGCTAAGGGGAATATGACCAACAGCATGAAAAGCCTTTCTGAAGTCAAGAAATATGACAGCAATTGCTTTTCCTTTGTCTGCAGTGTCTGTTACCCATCACAGAAGGAAAGTGGATTATTCTGATATAATCCATTCTCACAAAAAAAGTGACACTGTGTTTTACTCTCTCCTTGCTATCCTCCAAGAAGTCTGTCTAGTCACTTGTTCCAGTACTTTTGTTTCCAGAAACAGAAGCTTTGCTGACTGGCCACAACTTCTTCATTTCTTTTTAAAGCTCACAATGCGTTTACTCTTCCCATTATCTTAAATGCCACCCATTCTCCATAAATTGCCAAAGCTGGTTTTTAACAGCACTGAAATCTTATCAGCTGGTTCGGTGTGTCCTATACTTGCCTTGACACTGACTACTCAGCTAACAAAGCTAATCAGCAGTAGTAAGTCAATCAGCTGCCTGATGATGGTGGAAGTCTGTGGAGCTACAACAAGGTTCATTTACTCTCAGACTGGGGCACTTCAGACATGCTGATGAAAGCTGCCATTGAGAGAACAGAGTTTTCAAACTTTGCTGAGAACATGACAGGACGTTCAAGCCCTTTGTCTGAGTCCTTGAATGGGACTGAGAACATACTGCTGAGACCTCGTAGGAGCAGGTTCCTCAGTTCCCGTACAAGATTCACTGGTAAAGAGAATAACACCAAGATGATGAAGAGATGAGGCACATACATGCTTGGATAAACTGTGATGTTTTCCATCTCATCTTGTTGCAACAGGACGTAAGTATTGTGACTGTTTTGTGGGATAACAGCCCTATTGTTATTGTGTTCCTATTTTCTGCTATCACCAATTAAAAAATCTTATTGTAGCACTGTAAGACACACAGAAAATTTAATTACACTCTTAGTAGCTGTACAATGATAGCAGAAGGCACATTTTCAAGGCTGAAGGCAAGATTGTGGTGTTTCCAAAGTACCTGGGATGTCAATGTTACAAACACCATTTTTGTGTGTGGCCATCTGTGCTCTATGCAACATCTGTGAAGTTATAAGCGACTCTATTTCCATATGATGAAAGTTCTGGAAATCGACAGACTAATTTGTACAACCAGAAAGTACTCATATAAATAATACTACACTAGGATCTGGGTAGCAAGGGAAATCTGCAATGCCATATGTGTTCATTTCTGTGCCAGGTACAATGATTTTTATGAATAATCCACTGGAATTGTATGCGCTTTGCACAGGAAAATGATACTTTTGATATCTTATTCTCTCTCCTGAATTTCTGAACTTCTCAGACAATGAGACTGCTGATCTCTACTTGATTAAAATCTCATATATTATGCCAGTCTCCATGCTTGATTGCTTGATTGCACAGCATGCCACAGGACCAGCTCTTGTAGTATTTGCTCTTTTCCAACATTTGCCAAAGAGGCTAATGCTAATTTAATAATTTTGGGGGAATTTTTGGTATAATAGTTGGTGGAAGGCAATCATAGGTTTCTGTGCCTTGAATAATTTCTAGAAGGAAAGGAAAAAAAGGAGGCAGACAAATCAACTGGCTGCAAACAGTAACGAGTTGTGCTTTTCATTTAACAAAATGCCATGTCTAAAACATTCCAAAAACAAAAGACAAGGAAAACTAATAGTGCAGTGCCCTTCTAATTTTCATTTCACCCTTGTTTCTCCTGCTGTAGAGTGGGAACTGTGCAGTGGGTAAGGTCTATGTCTGCCCACCAGCTGCTACTGGATTTGTCTCTCCTGCAGAGCTAGAGGTGGTTCCAGACTCTGACGAGGCTACGTGCAGTAGCTGAGCAGGGTGTGGGGAAGCAGTGAGCTGCAAAGTTTCTTAGTCTCAGCTAGACACTTGCTGAGAAGCTTGTAGTAACAAGGCTCTCGTGCTTGCATAGGGGTCATCATCAAAACTAACATCCAGAATTGTGGGACATGTGAGTGTCAGGACTCATTTAGGACCATTGTTAGTAGGTACGAAGAGTATCCCACTCCCTCTCCATAGCCAACATAGCTCCATTCTTTACATTCTTATTTCATTCTTTCTTAATTCACTGCCATTGTCTGGCACCTTTCCGACAGTATGTTTTCAACCCAGTTTCTGGATATATCACTAGAGAGAAAGGCACAGAAGTTTTATTTTGAAATTTCCAGTCAGTTTCTTGCACTTTCCTACAGCTGTTTCTCATGTATGGAATGCAAATGCAAGAGACATTAGCATCTTTATTAGTGTGGCCATGCTGTACAGTTTATGCAACAAAGACTGCATTTGTTTGTATAATAATGAATTGTGAAGGCACAAGCAAGGGACTGTGAGAACTGTTTTGACTGAGCAAGATGGGAATCTTACATATAGGAGGACAATTCTTTTATTCCATGAAGGTCTCATTATAAAGCCCCTCCTGATAGGTGAGCAGATACTTACAGATGTTTGGCTATTAGGTTTGACAGGAAAGAAACTGCAGACTGACTATGCTGTACCCTGCAAGTTCCGAGTATATATAGCATGATTTTGGACATTGTCAGTGTCCCTGTTAAAAATTTGAAAGTGTTCTTGAAGTCAGAGTGGAATTTGTGACTTATTTTCCCTCGATGATGAAGAAGATGAAGAAGTCTTCACAAAGTCCCTTTTGAGAGTTAGTGTAAACGTATCTAAAGTGAAGACTGTCAAGATGGCTGAGACCACCTGTAATTCAGTGGCTTGGACTCCTTTCCCTCCAGCTGGACACCTTCAGAAATTCCTCAGCTTGAAAGAATTATTTGGCCAACATGCTGTTTCCAGATCTGATTTGTTTTTCAATGTAGGTGCAAATACAATAAACTCAAGTAGAGGGAAATGAACTGGCACTTGAGATTAATGTCAACATCTGTGTGCAAATACTCACCATCACTGGGCAGCACTATTAGCTACATCTAGTTTGTTATATAGCAGTGTTTAGTACTGCAGATCTCTCTACAGTGCAGCTGCAGGCTATTAACCTAGAACCTGACCTCTTTTAGTTATTGGTTAAGGCAATAATAGCAGTGATACAGATTACAGTGAAGATCCCTTGAGGAAAAGTACAGTAATTAAACTCTATGTCACTAGAATTTTTCATGTCCTATAATGAAGCCAGTGTATTAATGAAAAAAAAAAAAATAGAGGGAAATCATGTGGAAACACTTAGCTAAAGGAATCTCATTTTTTGGACTGACTTTTCTCCTAAGTACCAAAGATGAGATTAAAGGAGAGTGGTTGAGAGCAATAAGAAGAGCAAACTCATGTTAGAATGACTTAGAAAAGCAAATCTAGTGCTTTAGGGCACGAGCAGATCACCCATACGACTAGCATTTGAACATATTTTTACCCAGATAGGCTTGATCTGGTGTGGAAATAAGCCATGAAAACTTTCTTTGAAGGATAATTAAAGACCATTGCCAGGGGCAGGACATTTCAGCATTTAGACTCTCGATCTTTTCTGGCTTGTTAAAACCTACATTCCTATGAATGTTTGACGTTACCACAGGCTTCTGTTCATGGACTTGCCCGTGAATCCCTCAGAGATTTTTATGTTGCAGTTTTATGTTTATTGAGAATGCAATATCAAATTTGATAAAAAGTCAATAATGGCATTCAATTGGATAAGAACATATGCACAATGGTTTTTGTTTCATATCAAAGTTACTAATGAATGTATATAGGCATGAGAAGATAAAAGCACGTAAACAGGCACAAAGATGAGTTAACTGAACTACTGAGCTTAGTGCTAATTAAGGTTAGCTGGTAACTTCTCCTATCTGTATCAGCCGTTGTAACTAACAATCATTGCAAATGGGGTATTCATCCCAAGGGAACAGGTTTTATTAAAGATGGTAGAAGTCATTTTCCCCTTGATTCAAGTGAACATGACCCAGACATAAAAAGATAAAAATCACTGGGTGTTATGATTTACTCTGAACCAAATCATCCAACTCACTCCACTCTCTGAATGATTCATTACAATATCATTGAGAGAATAGGGAAAGCTTATTACAAATAAACAAGGACAGACCAATTTCAAAAGAGGTGATGCTGTCAGGAGGATCAGCTATGAGAAGAAAATAGATACAGGGCTGAAATTTAGGGTAACATATTCAAACAGATTCTAATGAAACACCCAGGCCTACCTTTCATGTAGCACTATGTTTTAAGTGCTTGGCTAAAAAAGAGGCAGGAGGCCCTGGAACATGTAGAATTTGACAAGCTCACAGCCAGTCACGTAAGCTTTATTAAGGCTGCCCTATTTCACCTGAAGACCGAGATGGCTGCTCATGCACATTCATGCATTCTAATTCAATAAGGGATAGCAATTAGTTTCTACTGTGCACAGCCTAAGGATTCTTCCCTTCCTCTCTTGAGTGTATAAGGTTCTTCTGTTAAACAAATGCCATCCTGTCCATCCCTGTTGTAAATTACAAAAAAACCCCTTTTAGTTAGTCCTAAGGCATCCTACAAATTGATTTTGTAAGTATCCCTCATCTATTACAGCAGGTCAAAAAATAAATAGCAATATATGGTATAATACTTCTATACTGTGTCACGCCTCCATAAATACATAACGCAGCTAGAGCAGCCTCTGGCTGCCTTTCAAAGTAGTGAGAAAGGGCACTGGCTTCTTTTGTGTATGTTTGGCCAAAAGCCACCTTCTGTCCTGAAATGGGAAAAGTTGGAAAAAGAACACTTTTCTAGTGAATTCTGCACCTTTCTCATCACAACATGATTTGCTACTTTCCAAACAGTTAGGATGGCTCCCTCAGAAGAGCTGCCCTGCAGGGTCCTTTTACCCTTGGCAGCACAGTTCTTAAAGATGCTGTGCTGCTATTTGTGGCTTCCTACCACAGCTGCACATCAAATATACAAAGGAGAAGCCAGGCACGCTTTGGCAGCAGAAACAAAATTATAATATGAGGACTGGAAGAGAAGTGGCTTGGTTTTTATTGTTCTGGTAAGAAATTAGTGATCAAATGTACAGAAGAAAGTAATTGCTTGCTGTTTCAAGCAATTGTTCCAGAAAGAAGTGTTTGTTACCAGGAGAACAAGGGTCAAGTTCACTAATTGTAGATGCATGATTAGCAATAAGCTTAATCTAGGAACGTTTTAAAGTTGTATTCAGGATCTGTTCATCCAGCTTAGCATTGCCCACGTACCTCTTTCTCTACCATTGCCACCTCAAATGACAGAGAAAAGGAACTGTGCCAAAACAGAAGTGTGAGTGATAATGCTCTAGTTTTCAAGAAGTCTAGAGAAATAGTGAGAGGTTGAGAAGCACTCCGGTGCAGTCTGACTTTCCCCCCCTATTTCTCTGGAGGCAGTGGTTACGGGTTTTAGTGATTGATACAGTTTTCGTTAGCTGCATGCACATAGGTATTTGGTGCCATTTTGAATGCCCTTATGTATCCTGCTTGATCTCCAGGCCTTCAGATGCTGTCCCAGAAGGGCACAGGTTTCTTGTAGGTTGAATGGCATATCTGCAAGCTCAGTGTGAATGTCTGAGAGGAATGCAATGATAGCTTGTGTCCAAAGGATGCAGATTTCAGATGAGCACACTGTATTCACTGTTCTTGCTCCTGTCCCAGTGCCTCCACAAGGTCCAACATCATTCAGGCATGTTTCATTTTGCAGTTTTAGCAGTCAGGGAGTGTTCAGACTAGTTGTAGGACTAACCTGCAGACTATCCTTTCCCTGCAGCTGTGCTTCCAAAGGTCCACATATGTAGTTAACACATGCCTTCATCTCTACAGGAGATTTTATTCAACGTAGTGCTCAGGTGCAGGTTGGACAATGCACAGTTCACCAGGGATGGGCAGTTAATGACCCATCAGTTCTGCAGGTCTTTACTGTATTTTATCCAATTCCTCTTTGCAGTAACCTCAGGGACCTTGCAGACCCTGAGCATAAAGCTATTTCTGTTAGCGAGAACACTTGTCCCTAGCATGCCTTCCCACAGTGAAAGCAAAGAGCGCGCAGTGAAGGAAGCAGGCATCGAACCGATTTGTGCTCTGCCCTCTCTGTACTTGGTGTGTTGGGAGTACGTGCATGAAGGAAGTTCAGTGAAAGACAGTAACTCTTGCCACACGCCAGCTCCAGGTGTTACTGTGCTGTAGGCACGTCCATGGTTCCCTTTTCTTTCCCTGCCTTGCTCTATCTTGCTTGCAAAGTATCACAATCCCATAAATAAAGAATCTTTCCTAAAAACCGCCCTTCACTTCTCTGCATAAACCTCTACTCACCTCCAGGACTGATGCACCAATGCACAGGAAATCCTACATTTCCTTTACTACAGATTTCAGGCCACAGACCTTGATTAAACACTCATGAGCTTCCACTATAAGCAAACATTTCCTTTTCTGTTCCCTCTGTCCTGGTTTTGCTGGGATAGAATCACAGAATCGGTTTTCTATTCAGGGAAGCTGCATTTTTGAGATGACTGCAGCACCCAATTCAGTGAGGACAAAGTTGACAAGACACTTTGTTTTCCCTTGTGGCCAGCCGTGGTTTGAGGGTCTCCATAGTCATCACAGTCTGTAACAGTTTTGAGTCAGCCAGGTGTAAGGCCAGGAGGAGAAAAAGCCAGGGAAGCTCACCCAAGCTGGCCAGCAGAAGTATTCCATACCATAAACATGCTCCCTGTAAATTAGAAGGTTTACTGGGGACAGTCTTTTCTCCCAGTGGTCACCATCCCTGGAGGGTCTTGCCTGTCATTCTGCTCCCAGGACCGACTCTCCTGTGTGCTGTGAGCGTTGTGTTTTCGCTGGAGCTGTGGTGCTGGCAGTGCTTGACATGCAGCGTTCACTGCTGGGAGTGTGCAGCTTGTGAGCGTTACATGGGCTGAGTACAACTTCGCATACTTTCTATTAGTATTAAAACCAGGGGGGTTTATTATTATTATTTTATGAAATCTGTTCTCATTTCAACCCATGGGTGTCCTTTCCTTTTCCTGATTCCCCTTTCTTGGCGGGGGGTACGCAGGTCATTGGGTGATAGAACAAGTGGCTGAACGAAGACACCCACACCAGAGGACATGCTCCTGCATTGCCTCACAAGTGTCTTCAAAGGAAGAAAATGAAGGCAAAAAAGCTAAAATAACAGATTTTGCTCACATCTCGATTTGATAAGGTAGTCATCTGGTAGGACTGTGGGATCCGTGAGAATGGAGTATTTACTGTTTCTCCTTTAAGAAGCATGAAAGATGTCATTTCTTATGGTTTATATAACTGTCTTTCCAAAGCTAGATTATTTAACTGGCAAATTTTTGTAAGAACTAGAAGACCCTCTTCAGTGATGTAACACCTTCCTAATTTAATCCTGCGTGACCAGTGGTGGCTATTATATATTTTCTTACAAATTTATCACGAGAAGCAGAATTTTGGCTCCTGATATACATGGGCAATTTAATGAGGTATTGTTCTATTTTTTTTTTTTAAATTCTTTTTGAGAGGGCTGGTGGGAGAAAGATAAAGAGAACAAGAAATTATTTCACAGAAAAGCACACTCAAGCTGCAAACTTGAAATTATATAAATTCTATCTCCAGTTCTTCTATCAACTCACGCTAAAGTTTTGGAATGATTAAGGAAGCAAAGTTTCCTATCTGCAGGAGTTGGTCTCTTTTTAGCAGTTATATAACAGAATAACTGAGAACTTCCACAGACCTCTTCTGAAAGAGCTGCAAAACTCTCAGTCCAAGCAGAGGCAAACCTGGCAGTTTGTGTTTTTGCCACAGTTTCTCAGAAAAGATTAATTAGGTAATACTGTAAATTATAGTGATTAATCAGAGTAGTGACACCTTCTGCGGCTTAGACCACACAGAGAGGTTTACAACTTCTGCTCCACCAAGGGTGGGAGATCTAATCTTTAGTCCAAATAACAGAGGTTTGTATTTTTACTTCCAGAATGAGCTTGAGCCCTTGGAGACAAAGCAGTCAAGAACTGCCTATGGTGTGAGAAGCTACCAGACCAATGCTTCCTCAGCCGGGAATGGACATCTCAAATCTGGATGCATGCCCTCTTCCTCTCACGACATACACAGCCATAAAGTATTTCAGAAAATATGTATTTTGTTGCCCTTTATGATTTGGTTTAGCAAGAAAAATGTCCATTCTCATTTGATGAGTATCTGATGCAACCTTTGACACCACGATCTAAGCATGACGGCCCCCAGTTCCCACCATCACAAACTCACTGTTGTGTTTCCTTCTTGCCTGCAACTACTTCAGGGAAGTTCTCCCTCCTGCCTTGTGTGTACTGAGTTCCTGACCACAGCAGGGACACGGTGGTATCCCCTAGAAGGTGTTTCAACAGTGAAAGCTACATATCACTGCCTTGCTACAAATGTTGAGCAGTTAGCAGATTTTTCAGTTGTCACACATACACTGGAGGTGTACAGAATGGACCGAGAGAATGGACTAAATTGAGTAAGGATTTGGGAAGTTGTTACATTATTTTTGACATCTCACCACCACTTTTCCAGGTTTGAGGTTGTCTGTACTGCATATTACGGCCATTCTGACGCTTATAGACAAGGAAATCCAAGGAAAATGCTTACTTTTAAAAAAAAAGGTTATTTTTCTTTTCTCTGTAAACAGATAAAAAGGGATCTGTACAGCTGATACTAACAGAAAATCACTTTGGCCTTGCACAGTAGCTTTAGTTCATATAACATGTAATGGAAAAGCTAATTGACATTCTGTCATTTCTGTTTCAATACACTGAACTCAGTGATGCCGCCCTCCAGAATCCGTGACAGCTGATCTAGTTCCAAAATAAACCAAGGAACTAAATTTATTTGCAAACAAAGATTAGCTCATTCTGGAAGCCATGCTAAGCCTTCTTTTCTCCCTCAACAACTGGTACAAGGAAAAATGTTTAAAACAACCTCTTCCAAGCAGTTAAAGATCAAAAGGGAGACTGTATTTCACAGGGAAATACATTTCACAGTGGAGAAAAATTAATCATAGGTAGTTTCAGATGTTTTAGAAATAAATCAGCAGCTCTGAAGAAAAACAGTAAACTGGCAAATAAGACAGGAATTCAGTAAGTAAAACACAGTAATTATGAATAATACTCCAAGAATAAAAATTATACTTAAATAAAAATTTGAAACTTTTATATCATCATCCATGTAAGCATCTCAAAGCACACTAAAATAATTATGAGATGCACGTTTTCCTAAGTTTCCTGTAAAAGGATAAGGATGCCAATCACCCTTTCTTGGACAATACAGAAGAAAAGGTGCTACAGAGAAGGGTCAGGGCACCACAGGCTCCTGTGCCCAGAGTGCTGGCGGCTCTCCAGGCGGGTGATGGCAGGGCCTGGCAGCCGGGGGGCACTGGGGCAGCCCCAGCCCCCAGGGTCATCGGGACCTCCCCAGGCATGGGGATGAGGCCAGGGTGGGAGCCCCAGGAGCCAACCCCCAGGGCGCAGGAATGCACTCAGGGCCCCAACACAGATGGGAAATCCCCGTGAAGGTTTGAGGAAGAAACGCCAGTAGCCATGCTAAGACTACTGTGCTACTACTTAGCAGCTACTAAGCTGCTAAGGCTACTTGCTATGTAGAGATGTATCAGCGTTGAGCAATGGTGGGCTGGACAGTGACCTAGGTGCGCATTTCCAAAACAGCAAGAGAGCAATGCGGAAATGAAGATTTCCCTTAGACAATAGGCTTCTGTCCACATGAGATTGTAATTGGTTGATGTAACTGTGAAAGCTTCGACTGCAGGGTGAGCGTGTGCTCATAACAAGAATCAGGCTCTTTCAGTGAACCAGCAAATAATACACAGTCACCACCGCAGCTATTAACCATCTGTGCAGATCTTTTAGTGTGATAAAGTTGAACGTGGAGATTTAACAGATGGGGATATTACTCAGAAGCACATTTTATGTTGCATTAAACATATAAAGCTCATTTCAGATTAAACTGAAGCATTTGCTTACAGCCAAAATGCCTTATTATTGTTTACAGGTGATCTCCACCCACCTGAGTTTTATTCTGAAAAGGACATATACATGCTATAAACAGAATAATAATTGCTGTGTTATTAAGCAGATTTCACTTTCTACTACCTCATTAGTATTTTGTTCGAATGTAATACACTGGCAATTTATTCCTTTATTAATATTTTAAAACTATATAGTCTTGTTTTCCTCAGAGATACAGGAAACAGCAAAATGGAACAAACCCATCGCTGAACTGTTCTGTTGCTGCATTTACAGCACAGGTCAATGTATTGTGGAAACTTTTTGAGAAAAAAGAGCAGGGATTGGTTTCTAAATGTACAGTAACACAGTGCTTCCATTCTTACGATATCCCCAGAGCAGTTTGTTACCTACATGATTCCTGTGAAATCTTTTCTGTACAGAAAACTTTACTTACAGTGTTTATCTTGATAGATAATAATTAAAAAACACAACCCTGTTCCGTCCATTCTCTGAACATTTTCCTTCTGTTCAAATGCCACCTTCTGGTTTTGTTCCTGGAGGTTCTACCTACAGCTGATCGTCCTCAGGTGAAACAACGGGCTTGAGTTTCCATTAGTTTATTTGGAAGAAAAAATTGTGCAGTGCTGAGCTGGCGTAGTGGGAAAAAGAATGTACCTGGAGCAGGACTGAGAGGAAAACAGAGGAGAGAGAACTTCCATTCCCTCAGGGGTTGTACTTCTGCCTTTTCCATCGCCCACTGAAAATGCAATTCACTTCTCTGTCCCACAGTCTTATTACCTCGGTGCTATTTTTATCCGTATCACTGTTCCTATTATTTCTCTTGTTATAATGCCTAGATACCTCGGCCAAGATCAAGACTGTACAAATCCAGCCTGAATCTGCCATAAAACATTGCAGACTCTAATGGCAGAGGCAGGAATGAGAACAGAGAAAGCAAACGTTATTGTTTCAGTTTTACGTAGAGAACAACACAGAGAGAGACTAAGGGCAATGTGCCTGCATCTGGGAGCCTAGTGCCAGTTTGAACGTCCCACTGTTCCCAAAGAGATGGCAGATGTGACAGCCACAGTCACAGTCACAGGCTGTTGGACACCCTGCTGGGAGCAGGACTAGCTGCCTGTCTTTAGGTAACCGGATTCCTATGTTCAGCCCACTCGAGGCCGCTTGCTGAAGGTTCTTCAAGGAGTGTGTAGCAAAGCTGTGCTTGAACACAAATCCCATGAGCTCCAGTTCACTGTCTTAATCACAAATTAATTCTTCCTGTTTTCAGCTTCTCTTTTTTTCTTTCTTCCAACCACCTACACTACTGCTGTTACGAAGCAGAATATCCTTTCCTGCTTTAAATTTTTCTTCTTTCTCTTCCGATCTTTGGTTTTGGCTCCTGTCCCCCTCTCTGGCTCGGCAGAAGGCTGCCTCGGTGGGTGGCTGTGTTACATAATGCTCTCCACCCCTTCTGCTCTTTTGTCGGCATCTCCTCCCACCCCCAGCATGCCCAACAACCCTAATGTACTGTGGAACGCGGGGATCAATAGCCTTTGCAATTTCATTTTAGCTCGTGTGCCAGCAGCTGTTGGCAGACATGCAAACAGGTGATGTATTAAAAAACTCCCGTCTGTGAAATACCCACCTGCCATCCACTCTCCAAATTAATTACATATGTGTGAAAGAAACATTCTTTTGATTTATATTAGATGTGTTCCTTCTAAGAGGCATATTACACATTTATTTTGGGCCAGATTAAGTAGAAAAGATTGACCTTCTTACCACACTCTGTTACCCTCTACAGTCCTATCTTTCTTTCTTACCCTGTCCTTAAGAAGTCATTCCATTTCTGTGTTGACATTTTTATCTTCTCTTTATATCCTTTCCAAAAGCTGTGTTATTTATTGGCGTTTTGCTGACAAACAAAAGGATGAGAAAGAAAAATGGCATAAACCCCCAGAAACAGCAAATGGCAAGGGCGTGCTGTATTCCTCTGATGCAGACGAGTGACTTCATAGGTTTCCTTTCTCGCTTCACTACTTTAGTTTGTATTTTCCTTCTGGTTCTGCTTTAGTTCTCTTCCACCCAGCATTTTGGACTCATCTGTTTGTTCTGACATCTCCTGTTTTTTCATTGTTTGTGCTTGCCCCTTCTTTCCTTAGAGTTAATCTATTTGATTGATTCTGTCTCCAGTTCTGTTTAGTCTCTCTGGCAACCCCTGCAGGTGTTACTTTGCTATGAAAAAATTATACGTAGACAAATTTCTTAACTCCACAGTGTCTGTACTCCATCAAAACGTCACTGTCAATGTGACACTTTTTTACATTACCAAATCTGGAACGGATCTGTATTACTTACCTACTTCACCACCACCTCGTGCATAAAAGTAATTGTAGGGTTGGAGCATCTCGTCCTAATGCCAAGCTAAATGGGCAGTGCTGCCTTAACTAATGCAGAGCAGTCAGAACAGGATTTTCATGAGAATGGGCACCTGTGGCTGATCAGAAGAGGTATAATGATACCTCTTCTTCCACTAGAGGAAGACAACCTCTGGGTATGGACCTTAGAGCTATGACGTGAACAGCGGTGGCGTTCTTTTTCCTTAATGTATCTACCTCATGGCCTCTGTAATAGATGCAGACCATAGGAGGACTGAAAGGGCTTTAACTGCACCTTGCCCAATTCGTTTGAACGTTGCTCTCCTGCAATCTGGGGCTGCTGCCCTTCTGCAGATAGCGTATTGCCGGAGCTGGTCTCCAGCCAGGCTGAAAGGTCGGGCCAAGTGTTTGGTGGATACCCAGACTTGGCAGAGCATGGGCCGAGGAGTGCTGGTTTGGTTCGGTGTGCTTCTTCAGTCTCCTGATAAAATGTCCACACTGAGACAGCCACCGCTATCCCAACACGGCTGGTGAAGGCGCTGCTGAAGGCTGAGCTCATCCAGGTACACCCTCATCTTGAGGCTACATGTGAGGCAGCCAATGGAGAGGATGGTGATTTCATCACCCTTGGAATCTAAATGTGGCTATGGAAGAGCATATGGCTTCACAATTGTTTTTTGATTTTTTTTCTCTCTCCCCGCACAGACAGCTGCTGTCACTTTCACGAGATGAAATGTGCACTGGTGTTATACTCGGTGCTGAAATTCACACATGACTTTCTCCTAGCAGCCCCAGCCAAACTTTAAAGAATTTCTAACCACTGTGGGTTTGCTTTCTTTTTTTTAGAAGATGTTTGATCATGATGCTTTTAGCAGATTTAATTTTGAAAATGAGGTGATGTAATGAATTTGAAAAAAAAAAAAGCAAGCCATCCACCGAAGAGCAGGAGGACCACTGCTTCACACCCAAAGAGCGGCTGTTGAATACGCGTCCTGCTGAGCTTTCACACGTGCAGCCTCCTGCAGCGAAAGGCCCTAAGAGCCCAAAGATCTGTGGACGTCCCCTGAGCGCCCGGCTCCTCCCGGGGCTGCCCGGGTTGAGGAGCCCGGCGAGCGCTGCGGGCCGTGACCGGCGGCGGGCCCGCGGTTTGCGCAGGGGCCAGGAGAAGAAACCGACCCGCC
>VZZY01016949.1:254047-305518 GCA_013400335.1 Eurystomus gularis | reverse complement strand
GTCGGCGGCGGAGCGGCTGCCCCGGCGGGTCGTGGCGGGCGCTGGGGCAGCTGTGAGGCGGGCGCAGCCCGAGGGACGGTCAGAGGTTTGCCGTGGCGGGCTTGCAGACCCTGCGTCGCGCTGGCAGCACCCTCGCGGGCTCAGGGGCTTCAGACAAGGCGAGTTTCTCGGGTTTCTCTTAGACTTCAAAGGAGAGTGTTCGCTTACAGGTAACGCTGAGAAGGCCTCCAGATGCCTTCCCTGTCCTTACCTTACTGGACACAGTGTCAGCAATAGATCCTTAACTAGTCTTCTATAGTCTGTTTTGTAGTTTAGCTAAAAAAAAAAAAAAGTTTTGTCAAGGAAAGAAGAGAGTAGCTGCTTTATGTAATACGGAAATGTGTGCATTACTGGGAGAAGTGTTTAGTGACATTATTTGAGGTCCTGCTGACAGCTGGCTAGCTGGACAGGCAGAGACCTGCTCCAAGAGCATGGTTCGCTGTCATGTCACCCATTGTTTTCCTAGTGATGACTGCACATAACTGTTGGAAAAATGCATCTAACCACTTTTGGTACCATTTGAGATACCTGGAAGGGCTAGTGCTGCTGCTGTTTGACACACGGTACTCTGCCACTTGCTTCACATAGGTCTATATGCATGCATAGACAGTTATCTGGCTTCGTCTCATTAGAAGCACCTAGGTGTTTTTAGGACAGTTAAATTTTCGAGTATTTTTATAGTCAAAATTACAAGCATTTTCACATATTGAAATTAAGACCAGTTCCTCGTTACAGACCAGTAAATATTTTGGTATTGAGTATACATATGTGTAAAAGATTCCTTTAAAATTAATGTTTCTGTGTTGCCTTTTCAGGGTGAATTGTTAAATCCTTGCCGCTGTGATGGGTCAGTGCGATACACGCATCAGCTTTGCCTGTTAAAGTGGATAAGTGAAAGAGGGTCATGGACCTGTGAACTCTGCTGTTACAGATACCATGTTATAGCAATTAAAATGAAAAAGCCTTGCCAGGTAATTTGCTTCTTTGTTTTTAAAAATATGTCTTTCCAGTCATTTTTAAAAACAAAAGGATTCTTGTATTTGTTTCAAGGCTTTTGAAATAAGAAGAGCCTATATGCTTCACCAGTTAACACTTGCACCCACCTGAAGTTAGCTTTTAAGAGCAGCTGCATATTAAAATCTGCAGTCATTTGGTTCTGTTACGTTCCTCTAGCTTTTAGCTTGCTGTAGAAATGGTCTTCAGAGGTTGTTAAATTCTGGTAATTAGGTGAGTCATACTGAGGCATGACAGAACAACTTGCATCTCCCTAACTCACTTTCTAAACTTTAAACATATCTATAGTTTGTTAAAGATGCAGTCAGAGGTTGATTTCATTCACTCTTCAAGCTTGGGGTCCAGAGGAGAGAGGAAAAGAGAACTTCTGTTGCTTGTGTGTGTGTTCATCTACCGTAAGAAAGTAAAAGGAGGTGACTTTTCAGTCTCGGCACAATCCAGAGTAGCAGAACGCTCTTGAAGTTTTGTCCACCAGACGCTGGAATATGCAGTAACATTTTTCACAGCTCCCTTTTTTTCAGCATCATGACATGCAGCTGGAAGTTCAAATATTATAGTGGCAGCATCTTCAGGGAGAGGGGAGGGGAAACTCAGAGCTTCAGCAGATCTGTAAGGGAAGCCTTAATACCACTTTGCCATCAGGATGCTTTAGAGACTTAAGACTCCATCCTAGAAATTGTATTTCATAACATCTGAGGAGCACATTTAGTGAGATAATTGTATCTTTTTTTAGTTTTGATCCTATGAGCTCAGAGATCATGGAGCTTGCAAAGGCCAGAGCACTTGGGTTATTTCTCTGTGCCTGGGTTTGGTTGGAGTTTTGTAGAAAAGACATGCTTGGATGGTAATGGCAGTTTTGTGAGTGTGGTGAGCCTTCCTTGGATGCAGGATATCTGGAGTATGTGCTTACAGCTGTTCAGATTAGGTGCAAATACTTTCAGAACCACTTGTAACTTCAGGTTTTTTCTTTGTGAATCGACAAAGGAAGTATTTTGATAAGCTTTCCTGGATAGAACCTTTATGATGTAAAAAATTTATGGATTTGTAAAATACTCCAGAAAATGAAGGTGGTAGATGCTGTTTCTATGCAGACTTTGTGTGGTGGTTTGGCATGGGATTCTGTTTGATCCTTTTGGCTTTTTTTAACCTTTTAAAAATCTTTATTTCCTATATATCCACAGCAATCACATCCTTTTCCTAGCAAAGGTTACATTATCAGCAGTTTGCAATCATAGCCTCTGAAAATAGTTGTTTGGCAGCAAAGACATGACCCTGTTGCCTGCAAAGAGGTATCTAGTACTACTTGAGATGTCCCAAGGTATCTGAAATATCTACACAGGATAGCGGATGTGACACAACCTATGAGAGACTCTGGAACTGCAGCTGGAGGCCAAGTAGGATGGTAAAGAACATCTGAAATGTCATTAGACACCTCTCTCTGGATAATGGAATCAAGCCCCAGTTTGAAGAACAACGGTTCAAATTCTATGGAAAACAGAAGCAAAGAAGAAAGAAATTGTCAGTAGGTGAGACAGTAGACAGCAGTGTTTGGCCAAGCTACAAGTGAAGTAGCAAGAAACCGAAGAAACAAAAGTTAAATGCCATTCTCTTCATGACTTATGACACATTATTATTTTTGGAGGGGAGAGGAACTAGATTCATGTTTCTCCTTTGATAGCTTAAAAAAGACTTGATATATTCTTAACCCCATCTTTCATTTTTTTCTGTAAATTATTTAAGCTTGTCCTTTTTTATTCTTGAGAGAAAGGATACACAAAGATTTGATGGAGTTGTATACTCTAATAAGCTAGACATACATTCCTAGGGTCAAACTCATGACACCCTAAAGTTCACACATCTCTTTGGAGGGATGCAGTAGTACCTTTCTCCTTCTCCTACGCTGAATTTTCCTCTTGTAGTTAGAGAATCTAAAAGTAAGTCTCAAAACTGCAGTCGTCTGTGGGATCAGTTTTAAAATTCCCTCCCTGCTCCCATATTCTTATGGCCATTTTTAACAGCTGTCTTAGCTGCAGTTGAAGCTGTCTTGATTTAAGCTTTTGGACAGTTTTTGAATCATTTGCTTGACAGGTTTGGTAAAGAGCTAAGGGCTAGACCATTTCCGTGGAGAAGTAGCTTACAACATTTTCATTGAGTGCTTTTATGTACTACCTACATAAAAGTTCCCAAGCGAGCAAGACTTCTTGCACTACGTTAGATACTATGTTTGAACAGTAGTTCACTGTCTCTTCAACTAGTAGTCAGCCTCAGCCCATGTTTGCAGAATTGTCTCTCCCAGTCTTTTACTTACTAGACCTGTGTAGGCAGTGTCATAAGAGAGAAAAAGGATGTTATTTATCAAAATAACTTCTTCTCAAGTGAATTGTCTATGCAGATTTACACCAGCTCTTCAGGTTTACTTCTACCTCATGGATTTATGGACTGTAACAATGTGTAGGGAGTTAGGAGGTTTTTCTGTGTTTTCTTCCAGAACATTGGAATAGATGTGAATATTCCATTTAATATCTAACATTTTCTATGGTTTCTGTTGCTTCATGGCAGGGAAAGTAATCCCAAAGGGGGGCCTCTTTGGAGGCAGTACAATCAAGGAACAAAATTTACTATGGTAAGTGACTATTCCAATAGAGATTTTTCCAGTGTCACTTTGCATATTTCAGCAACTACTACTTAATTAACTTTTAAGAACTCAATCCTGGAAACACATAGACTTTTAATATATGAATAGAGCTTAACAAATTAACCAGTGGACTAACAGTGGAAAATGAGCACACAAACAAATTGGTGTTTGATACGGTGTTTCACAGAGAGATGCAAATGTGGATATTTTCAGTATGCTTCTCAGGATCCTATCAGAAAGACATATTTAACTTTGCACTAGCCCATTGATGAAAGCACATGCTCACATTGCTGGACTTGCTCCCTACGGCAGGCTGGAGTTTGATTCAATAATAAGCAAGGCTATGTTAATAACTAAAAAAACCCACCAACTATAATGAGGAGAGATGGAGCAAATACTGCTTTGGACAGGGAGTTTTGGAAGGTTTTTGAAATAACTTAGAAAGGAGGGAGAAACTGTAAATGTCTGACTTGAAAATTAAACCCACTTAGAATTACATTTTAGATTAACAAAGAGAAAGAAAGCACAAGCAGAAGTATTTTTTTGTATAAGCTTTATAATTTGTACAGATTTCCTTCCTAAAGGAAATATAAGCATTGCTTTGGGGTTTTTTAATGCTATTTAATTATTAAGCTGTTAGCAAATTAGTTCATTGAATTGCAGTTAAGCATGAATGTGTATTGAAGAATGTCGATTCTGTTGTGAGATTCAGAAATAATGTTTAAAAGTGGAATATAGTCCTGTAAAGGTTGAGAAAATATACTTTAGTGCTAAACACCATCATTTCTATAGAAGTAAGTGATAGAGATATTTAGAGAATAGCCTTTTCTGGATTGTTACTGTAGTCTATCATAAAATAGTATTATGCTAGATATTTAATATATCCTGTGTTTCTGTTCATTAAAACATTATATTCTGGTATTTTAGGTGAACTGGACCTATTCCAAAAGTGATACAATATACTGATGTGCTAATTTAAAAGCTAATTGCATGGCAGTTCAACACCTCTTCTAACATCAGGAAAATCACAAAACGGTTGCTTTAAAAAGTAAATTCTTAATTGTTAAGTATGATTTCTTAATAGAGACAAAAAATCATATTGTACTTAGTATTATTTAAGCAAGCATGTAGTTACTGGAGGTGGAATGTGGCTCATGAGCTCAGTGGTTTTCAGTGGCCCAGACTGTGATTAGTAACATGTGAGATACTCAGCATAAAATTTACTATGTTGAACAGTTTTCATGAATTACAGGTTCAATTTTTCAAGTCTTGTTAATGTGAGTAGTCCTCACTCATTTGAGTCATCTCACTGGCGTCAGTTACATAAGCATGAAGAAGACGGTAGCAGAATGCATGTATGTATATGCATATCATTTTTAAAAGTGCAAAAGTCAAGTTCTTCAGATATGTACTTCAATATGGAGGCCAGTGTCCAGAAAAAATGTGTAGTAAATGTTTAGTAGAAGTTATTGCTAATGACTATGCTCAGCTGGACGAAAGCATTTAGTTTTTGTAGGCATTACTAAGAAGGGGAAAGGGAGAAGACTTCACATCTCCAATTGTGCTTTTTAAACTACACTGTGTGCCAACAACAATCTACTAATGTTGCTGCTGTTGCGTTGCCTGCAATGAAGATCCAGGAGGATACGTTGTGCTATTCCGTGTGTCAAGACACACAAATTTAAAAAAGGATTGTCCCAGTCTGGGACAATTTACAAAGAAGTTTGAACAAGAGGTAAGGGACAAGTCAGCGGGAATGTATGAACCCAGTGGTCTCTGCACACTAACCATTTTTAACTGTAATTGAGTTTCTAGCATCTCAAATGGGATGAGTTTTAAGATGCCTCTTGAAAAGAAGATAATGAAGCTTTGAATATGAAGGCAGTATGGAAGGGCTGTTAGAAAGTAAAATACTTGGCTGAGATAGGTATCATGAACTGAACAGAGATGAGATTCAGTGTCTGAGTAGTCATTAGAAGGTAATTAATATGTCAGTAACAGCCTGGAAGGACTTAAAAAATCAAGTCTTTTTTTATTTGATGCGATGGGGAATAGAGGAACCAGGATAGTGGAGAAAGAAGGACAGTAACATAGTCAAAAGCAGCGGACTAAAAAAAGTTGTATTAGAAGCAGTCTTTTGTCTGCTGAGAAAATTACATTTGGCATGAGCTTAAAAGCTGTGCTACAATAACTAAGATGTAAGATGAAAGTGATGATGAGATTTGTTTACATATAGATTTGCTACGCAGAGACTATTTGCAAGTTTTAGAAATATTGTCAAGAGTAAGATGCAAGCAGGTATTAAAATTTAAGACAATTCCTGGGTTACAGAACAGATTGGAGGATGAATCCATACTGCTTGGGGAAGGCTGGGACATGAAAATCCTAGAGATTTTAATGAACTTATATGTAAGGTCTGTACAAAAGGTGGTAGAAACAGACAAATATTTTAGTTTTGACAGGAGAGGGAAGTCTGAAACAGAAAAGTAGATCTGTCAGTCATAAGCACAGATATAAACACAGTAGTTGTACTTCTCAGACTCCTTCTTTTCCTAAGCATCTACTTTTGGCTACCTGTAGGGAGAAGTTGCTACACTAGAAAGACCTTTTGATTTGATACACTCGGAGTCATTTCAGTGGCATGCACTGAGTAGATGCTGGTGATTATGATCTGGTCTGAGTTGTGCTTAATGAGTTTAGAAACAAAAGCAGGGCTGTTGCAGAGTTCAGCGGTGTCAAAGTTTTGTGGTTTTTTTTCTGTAGCAGGAAAGGCAAAATATATTTCCTGTGTGCTTTCTGGGAAAGATATGAAGGTAACTGAGGGGCTGAAAAAGAGAAATGTAACCTTGAGAAATGTAAGTGGATCAGGAGGAAGGACAAAATTATGTCAATGGTACAAAGTACAGAGATTATAGAAGACGAAAGAGCAGTAAAAATGTCACCACTGATGGAAAGGACAGAAATAAAAAAATAGAAGGCATCAGAGAGAAAATGCTAAGGAGATAATGCATTTCATGTTGTATTATGCTTTCTTTGTTTTCTTGTAACTAATGCACAGAGAGACTCAGAGATAAAGGGAGTATAGAGTTGGAAAATAAAGGCAGCAAAAAGATGTGGAGACAAAAGTCAGTTAAGCTTGAGAAATACATTTGGTTGGCCATTCAGATGAGAGAACACATTTGTTGTGGAGCAAATGAGCAGGCCACTGGTGTGCTACTAGCATCCTAGGAGGAAAATATGGGGCAGTTGGCATACAGAGCTGAAGGAGTGCAAGGTGGACGTTAAAATGGAAAGGAGGAACAAAACTGGAGAAGCTTTAGAAGGGTGGGGGTAACTAATACTGGTAAGAGGGAACAGAGGATGGAAGGATTATCAGTACCAAGAGCTGAAATGAAGAATAATATGTGAACAAATGAACTGATTCTATCACAGTGATATCACAGTCATAGTTGGGTAGGGATAAAGAAAAAATCATAACAAAAGACTAGATATAGACCTAGGTGAGAAGCTGAATGGTTATTTGTTGACTGTGAACACTGAGGCATATTTGTAAGTCCAGTGAGGAGAGATGATATTCAACTAAGAGGTCAGAGTGGTCATCAACATGGTAGCTGAAGCCATCAGGAAGGACCATAGGAGATTATAAAGCGAGCCAAGAATTGAAATTGGAAGGATGAAGTAAAAGGGGGTTAAGTCTGAAAAAATAGAAGCTTGAAAGAGGGGAAGGAGATTGATTTTGTTTTAGAGAGTCCTGTAGAAAGAACTGGGAGTGAGGAAGTAGGGGGAAGATTTAGTTGGAACTGCCAAAACTTGGAAACCAATTGCTTGAAATCTATGATTCAGTTCAGAAACTTGGGTATTTCTACTCTAGTCAGGATCTTAATAAAGTATTGCAAAAATAATGCTTTCTCACTGGTTCGAACGCATCAAGATTGGAGTGGTGGTCTAGAAGATGTAGTTAACATTTGGGATTTTGCTACAGTTGGTGTGCCACCAGCAAACATCTGAGATCTGTTTTCCTGATTCTTTTTGTGTTCGTACTTTGCTAGACAGAACATGTGGTCAAAGTTGGCATCTCAACTGATGGAACTCAGTAAATCCCTTATTCTTGTCAGAACATCAGCTACAACATGCAGGGAGATAGACAAGCCACTCTCATGCTCACAGCTGTCGATTTAAGATAGAGGATTATCAGTAAAAAATAGTTTAGGCAAATAAATGGTAATTATAGTATAAAGAACAATTTGGTACTGACATGGACATTGATTTTAAACTAGTTCTCTTGCATTCTCTTGGGAAGTTCTGTTGGACTTCTGAAGTGTATACTAAGATAATCAACTAGCTACGCAAAATGAATAATCCAGCATGTCTTAGAAAAAGTAGCGTTAAAGGTATGTGGGAGTATGTCTTTTAGTTCCTGTATCTTATTAAAAAAGCAATTATTTTATCTTGTGAAATATGTAAATTTTGCTCAGGGCAGTTTCTTTGAGTGGTGTGAAACAACAGTTAGCACAATGTAAACTGTGAACTGTACTTGGAAATAGTTTTAATTACAAGTGTCATCCTGATCTAGTAGTAAGATACACAGATGTAGATTTAAAGAGTGTCATTATCTTGGGGTATTAAGTAGTGGGTTAACTACTTCAAGGAAAAAAAGATGGATTCCTTTGAGCCTGAAATTTTCATGGGGCAAAATGGCTAGCATGAGACATGGTGCCAAGTTGCTTTTCAGAGGAAATATCTTGAATAACAACTATTACTGGAATTATAAGCATGAATTACATATCTACAACAGATCCCATTAGAAAAATACATCCAAAAGTAAAGGGCAGTGTGAAACGGCATAAAGATTTTTACATATACATAGTTACTGCCATTTTAAACGCTTAGGATATCTAAGTAAAAAAACGGAAGACTTAAAATGTGGTGTGTGTTACAAGTTTTTGTCATTTTATTGTTGGGTTGGTTATTTTCCCAAGAGCTTTATCTTCTAGCCTAAAACTGATGAAATCTATTCAGTGATGGAAGATTTGTATGTTTTTCAAATGCAAATTTTTTGTCTTATGTCCAAAGTCCTGATTAGGGGTCAGGACTTCACCTCAGATCTTCACTCCCTCTCAACAGAGATGAGTGAAAAACATTGTAACCAAGTGCTGGTTGTTTCATCATGCTTCTTCTCTTTCTTAATATGGAAACTTGTTAATAAATCATAGCATACTGCTTTTATACCTCTTGTCTATGATTCCTCAGCTTATGCTTATTTGGCAACTTAAGTAGCCTGCCTTGAACACCAAACACTGTCACAACCTCGTGGCTTTTCTACCAGTCATGCTGTGTCAGCTGTGAAGTGCCACTGTAGGTTTTTTCCACAACTGAAATTTGTCAAAGAAAGTTTTATTAACTTTATTTTAAAGCTTATTTGTTTTGAGTGTTGGTCATTTTGCACTGAAGCCTTCAGTGCTTCATCCAAATGACTAGCAGTCATGCTAACTTCTTTCTTGTTCAACTGGGAACAGATTTTGCACCTATTGCACTTAGACTTTTTTAAACTTTTGTCCCATACATTTTGTCCCAGATTCAAATTAGATGTTTGATATTCAGACTGAAGACTTTTTCTTATTGCTCTTATTGCAGAGGACAGCCCCTGCCTCCTTTCATGCCAACAGCACAACAGTGAAACGACAATTTGACCTTGGTTCCTTTGAAGTACTTGTCAGAGCACCCTCATTTTGTGTTTTGCCTGCATGAGTCTTTTCCTATAGGGTTCTTTGCTTTTTGTTTTAATTTATTTAATCTTTCCTTTTTATTTTCTTTATTTCTACATTTCTTTTTTCCTGCTACTTTGGTTTACATTTCAGTGAAGCTGATTGAGAGTGAGTATTCCAGTTTTAGCCACATGCTGTTTCCTTTCCCCTTATTATTTCTCTCCCTCCTGTATATTTTTCTGGCAGTGTCTTCCCTCCAGGGCAGTATTAAACTTTGCCATTTCTGTGACAAGCATATTCCCAGTACAGGAGTGCACTGTATTGATACCCACACAAACTATATTATTGAATGGAGGCAATTTCCTGAGCTAACGCTCATTTTTCTTGTCTTTTATGCCCAAGGAACAGATACAATTAAAAAATAATTCCTTAGTAGTTTCAGGAAGTTGTGAACCTTACCATCAAGGTGAAATACTTCCTAGCTTCATGTGTGTTTAGCTACTCTGCTATCATTGGAAGAATCACAGAATTGTTTTGAATGGAAGAGAACTTTAAGATCATCAAGTCCAACTGTTAGCCCAGCACTGCCAGGTCATCATGGAACCATGTCCCTCAGCATCACATCTACACATCTTTTAAATACCCTCAGGAATGGTGACTCAACCCCTTCCCTGAGCAGCCTGTTCCAGTGCCTCACAACCCTTTTTGATGAAGAAATTTTTCCTAATATCCAGCCTAAGCCTCTCCTAGTGAAACTTGAGGCCATTTCCTCTTGTTCTGTTGCTTGTTACTTGGGAGGACAGACCGACCCCCACCTCACTCCAGCCTCCTTTCATGTAGTTGTAGAGAGCTAAAAGGTCTCCACTGAGCCTCCTTTTCTTCAGGCTAAGCAACCCTAGTTCCTTCAGCTGCTCCTCACAAGACTTGTGCCCTAGACCCTTCACTAGGTTTGTTGCCCTTCTTTGGACACACTCCAGCACCTCAATATCCTTCTCACAGTGAGGGGCCCAGAACCGAACACAGTATTGAACATGTGGCTTCACCAGTGCCACGTACAGAGGTACAATCCCTTCTCTAGTCCTGCTGGCCAAACTATTTTTAATACAGGCCAGGATGCTGTTGGTCTTCTTGGCCACCTGGGCACACTGCTGGCTCCTATTCAGCCGGGTATTGACCAGCACCCCTAGGTCCTTTTCCACCAGGCAGCTTTTCCCCAGGAAGATTATTCTAAGGACTATGGGGTCTTGAAAAAGGCAAATTCCATAAAACTGGCAACCAGGGAACTGTATATGGAGAAGAGGAGGTAAACTTCAGTATGCCTTCTCTTCTTTCGTGCTAAGGAAGCTCCCCCTGCTCACCAGGCAAGAACAGACAGACAGAGAGTCTACTTCTTAATGGAATGCTTTATGTATCTTTCATTGCTATTATCTGAGGAATTCGCAGCTTACAATCTACTATAACTTGTGGTTACTGCCAGCACATAGTGTTCCTCCTTGGATGACTAAATTATGCATCTCAGTTTCAGGACTGCTGTTTCATAGGAGGAAAACAATATGACATATTTTACTTGAAGGAATCGACATAACAGCTGATGTGAGCTTACTGGTTCATATCAGAATAACATGAATAGAATATAGGGATCTTTAACGTGCAGCCTTTTCATGCCCTTGCAGCACTGTCCTCCACACAGCCTCCTTCTTTAGTGACCACAAGAATCATCGGAAGCTCCAATCATTCAATGTCATCTTCCAAAAAGGACATTTTGCCTTTATTTAAATGTACAATAATGACTCAAAATCCTCCTGAGACTTAATAAAGAGGGTCACTTCTTGTTCAAGCAGCATTTACAGAGTATTATGTATCATCTCAATGCTTTCTGGATGTTTGCACGAAGTAGAAATTCTATTAATTAGTGGTGCCCTCTGATATGTCAGACTTAAGGGATAAGGCCTTTGTATCATCCACTGCTCAGTGTAAGGAAAGAGACCATCAAATGCATCTTGGGATGACCTGGTTTGAGCTAAAACAGAACCATTTCTCTGTTCAGTGATTTTACTTTTCAGCTCAGTCTCTTCTAAGTAACTGCACTTTCTGAAGTTAGTGGCATGTTTTTGCAGATAGTGTTTGCTTCTAACAATGTTAACACTTGATGCTTATAGTTACTACCAAGGACTGGTGTGTAGAAAGGCCCTTGCTTATACTTCCTTCTATGGAGAACAAGGTCACTGCTAAATCTTGTGTTCCATGTTGGGATGCCATAAGTGGAATGGTCATAAATAAGTTAAAAGGCCGCACTTGAGGGGAGGAGCGAACAGGACAGGTGACCCAAACCTGACCGACAGGTATTCCATCCCATGTACATCATATCCAGTGTAAAGCTGAGAGATCACAAAGGTCAAGCTCTCTTCTTCAATGGCCAGCGTCCAAGGAGGACTCCGTTCATTCTTCTGTCTTTGATCCCAATCTGCACATTTCTGAATCTAGTTCCAGATCCAGTTTCTGAATCTCATTCCTGTCTCCCACAGAGTCCAGTCTGGGACAGCCCCAGTGCCTACCCTGCAGCATTGGTGGTGGAATGACCATCATCAGGGCAGTTCAGTGTTGTTCTTTGTATATATCTGTATGTAATTATTTTCTTATTAATATAATAATATTTTTATTTTTGTTGTTACTGTTTCATTAAAGCTGTTTATAGGTCTTTTCCAACCCATGAGTCTCTCTCCCTTATTCCATTTCCCTTCCCCTTCTTTGGAAGAGCAAAGCATCTGTCATTTGTTCAGTGGCCATCCCAGCCTCAACCCACAACATGGGGATTTTCCAAAATCCTCTGCTTCAGCTAGTCCTTTCCTTCCTACAGCCTTGGGTAAAAAAAAATCTAGAACATATGTGAAATTCCTGATTATTCTAGGGAAATGTGTCTACTTCAGAGTTTCTTTACTGGCAGCTGATATAGTTACCATGTACTTGAATGCATCTAGAAATTTGTAGAAAATCCGCTGTGTATTCACTGCAGAGTTTATGGCTGTCAGGATTCTAGAAGCTTATCTTTCCTCTGGGACTTTCCCTCATTGTTTTGTAAATCTTGATGATAGAATTGCTGTGAACAATACAGCAATTAGGACCTACAAGATATAAGGACTTCAGTCTTCTAGCCTAGACTATTTCAGAAGAGAAGTAGTTTCAGTAGTTAAAAGTTACTCTCCGATGTCTTCGTGTTTATCACATGACACAAGTGAATCTTTTTCTTCAACTTGCCTGTTTTTATCCATTCCAGAGAGATCAAAAAGAGCAGCAGAGTAAGTGCAAAAATTTTTCCAAGTGGGTAATGAGTTATTTCAGGACTTATTCTTATAGGATCACTAGGGTGTTTTTCCAAGAGAGCCCTAAAGTAGTTTCTTCAGAGCTCAAGTTTATTGTTAAGGAATCCAGAAATAGTGCTGACTGTAGGACAGAGCAATGTGAGAGCTGATGTTCTGAAAAGAAGACTAATACCTCCATCATACGTAATTAGTGAATGTAAAGAGGGGACTATTTTCTGGAGAGAACAGACCGTGACTGTGTTTATAGACATAAACTTGAAAAGCAACAATTTGCAGAAGAGTAAGAGGTTATTTGATAAGTGTGTTTTCCATGTGGACAGCATGTACTTCCCTTTCATTCTCTTAGGTTCTTCTTGTATTTGAGAGAAACAGGGTGGTTTTGGTTTCATGTCTGCATTTGTACTGCAAGAGATGGTACATGGGTTATGTATAAGTCATATAAGCACTATTAAGCCGAGAACAATTTATAGTTTAGAGATTTTCAAGCACAATGATATGAATAGATATTACAGTTTTTGATATAACCGTTGCTTCTTGCAGTGCTGTGAATGCTGAGGCACAATATAACAAGTCAGAAAGTCGCGTATTTTCACTGTTCAAAAGCAGCAGCTATATTGTGCAGTTTAGTGTAATTACTCCAAAGGATTTCAGACGTATTCATGATGAGGTTAGAGAAAAATACAGAGTTTCTGGGGTGGTGTACACTATAAAGGCAACCATTCCAGTTTTTTACTGGTAGAGCTATCATATTTTATGATACTTAGTATCTAAATTGCCACTTTCTGTAATTAAGCACTACATTTTATATGTTTTCAGATCTTAAAAATGGAGTCTTACGGGTTACTGGATAATCAAAACCATGGCTACCCCAAAAACTTGATTACTGATTCAAACAACAACTAGCCTCAACTACCTACTAGTTTGTAGTTGTGGTTATGTAGCAGTACCTGAAAAAAATATGGCAATTGACTTTTAAAATCATCCTGTTTATTAGATTTTTAAAATAATAACATATATCATTAAAATAATAATTATTAATAATTGTAGTAAGCATACATTATAGTGTCTTTTATTTATTTATAGATGTGCATCTTTTTATATGTTTTTAACTATACATAATATGTAATATAGAAAACAATTGTAATAAATAAATAATAAATAGGCCAAATTTTCCAGCAGTGTGTTACTTACCATATTCATATGCGCAGTCTAAAATCTTATAATTATGTCTAAATTGTCTTCAAGTGAAGATTTATTGCTAATTTAATGGATTACAGAATCAATCTAATTGATTTGCTAATTCGAGTCTAATTTTAGAGCAGACTCTGCCAGATTTTGTACAAGCCAGAACCCAGGATTGCCTTTTTCATGATTACATGCTAGTAGATAATACCTTGATACTCCTATCATCCTGCTGTTTAACCTTCACCCAAGACACGCTTAGTCTTGCTTAGGGATTAGACGAGGCAACAACTCAAGATTTTTGTTGCCTCAAAATCTGAAGTTCCTTTGTTTTAGATATTACAGAGAGACACATGAAACCAGGATTGCCTCTTCCTTCTTGTTGTGCATCTTTCAGATTTTCCTGTGAGAATTCTGATCCCATTCTGTGAATTAGTTTTTGTTCAGGGTCAGAAAGGCCAGAGGCCAATATTTGTACTCAGTTGCTTTCTGTTGAGGTTGTACCCTTCACTGCTGAAACACTTCATAGCCATTTAGAAATAGGAAGAAGACTGGACAGTGGAGACACTTCTTCAGATCCTGTGCCTAACCAAGGGTATGGGGTTGTTTTGTGCCAGAACTGTTCTGAAGTCCCTGATTTCATCTGTGAGTAATGTTGCTGCAGGATACACGGGAATCCAGTGACAATAGGTGGTGTTGCACTACTTGGTTTCTTGTCTCTGGATGCCTAGACTGCCCGGAAGCAGAAAAAGGAAAGCAGTAAATACTGTGTACTTTAAATAAAATGTTGGTAATTGATCCTTTACAATTTCTTAACTGCTTATCCAATTGAATTTGCTTGTACATCTACATTATTTTGCTCCACCATCTAACCGTCATTTTATATTGTGCCTGGATTGGAAAAACACATTAATACTTTGCATTTTCTAACCCTTTTGCAGTACTTACATGCTTTAGAAGAGTCATCTTTAAGTAAACTGGGAACTTTGAACTCTAAAATTCCAATTATATGGCATTTCTTCCCTCTTCACGTCATTTATATGGTTCTTTTCCAGGAAAGGCCTTTCCATGGCCTCTTTTGCAGCATCCAGAACCCGTTTAACAGGCCAGTGTCAGAAATAGTTCCTGATGCTTTGTACCATACTAAAATCATCTCCCAACTCATCTCTACAGAGATGATATGAAGAGAGGAATCAATTTCATTTGCTTTCTCTTTGGTTCAGTGAACATCTATGTATTGTATGGGAACTGGAAGTGTTCCAAAAAATTACTTGGAAGGAGTTCTATTATTGAATATCCTGAATACCATATAAATCTCTCCTTTCTTGTTTTAACAACAAAGAAGTTGTTCAAATAGTATCTTCAGAGTTTAAGACCTTGCTTTAACTCAGGTGAACAAAAGGGACTACACCGTTACTGTAGAATGTTCTCAGATAAACCCTCTGTGTTTCCTCTTGTATGGGTTGTAAAAATTATTTGATTATTCATAGAATCAAAAAGACAGAGAAAGAGTAGCTAGCACTTTCAGAGAGTCCAGCTAGCAGATGAAATACGAGTTTCAGTAAGTGAACTGGAATTAATATTTTCAATAAGATAGACAAAAACACATGCTTAAGAACAGATTATTCCTCTATATACAGTCTGGTGGCCAGGGCATTTTTTGTGGAAGAGGCTTGTTCTGTCCCTTTATACTGAGCAATTTTTTACTTGTCTTTGGTCAGTGCATTAATCTCATAACAAGCTGCACAATCGTAGCCTCATGCTCAGCATTTTTTTCAGTTAAAAGTATTCAACAGTTTTAGCTAGAATTTACAAACAATTTGTTTCCCAGGAGAGAAGGGAAAAACAGCTCCAGAATGTTTTTTATACCGTCTGTGTCCAAAGAAAAGTACTGAGTTGTAAAGACAAACGTGGTTAACCCTCCTAAGCGACTAGACAGCATGAAAATTGTTAATACCTCCTTCACAGAGCTAGTTTATAATCTTACTGAGACTTACTTCCTCTGAGCAATTAGAATAAATGTGGGGTTTTTTCTGAGTGATCTTCCAGGAATAACATGACAGTCTATGCTTGAGGTAAGTTTTCAGTTTAATGTTGCAGAGAATGCAGCAACCATGGCAGGCTTTCATTTCCTCCACTCATTCATATTTAATTTTCAGATAATGCCATCAAGGCTACATCTAGGCTGCAGTGAAACTCAGTATCTCTGATAAAGCTGCAGCACAAATTGAACACTTCCTGCTTTGCAGTAGGAATTTATTATGTATTTGTTCACACAGAGTGGTAATTTTCACTCACTGACTTTCATCAGATACATACATGTCCATGGAATGTTCAAAATACTGATGAAGTAAACCACTAAGCTAAAGCTAAACTTAATTGGTTAGAGTCTCACATGAGTCATTAACTTGAGATGAGTTCACTTGAGTTAACATCTCATTAACTTGAGATGAGTTCACTTCAACCATGCATATTTCTCACAGATACATCTCTATAACACACCATGCCTTTAAAGTATTCTGTGGTATATAACTTGGGCAGAATTTGATCCTGGTGCATAGACAGGCAATTCTTAATGAAAAGCAGAAATCAGGAATTAGAAAAAAATACTACTTGGTACAAATAGGACATTTAACAGCTTTCATAGGTTTTTTTCATATGCTTTTAGGCATCAAGAATACTGTATTCATTACTGTGCAGTGATTCCTGGTTCAAGTATGCTCATTAATAAAGGGCCAGCCTTTCTTTTTGAGACTGGATAGAACTACAATCCTTATTTTAATAGGAGAATTAACACACAGGATTAATATCCTTATTTTAATCAACAGGAGTTGATGTTTCCAGAAAATCTGAATGCCTCAAAGTGGAGAGGGATGTCACTTCCAGGTACCATTGAAACTAATCACCCGCTTCCTGTCTCTACGAGAGTGGGAATGGTCACACAGTCCTGCAGGCTTGCCTCATTCCTCTTATTTTTTGACCAGCAGCAAAGACAGCTACTAATAATTTCTTAGAGAAAAAATATTGTAAGACTAACACAGTTTTCAACACAGTTCTACCTGTGGTCTCAGATCTTGGTTCCAGCATAGTTAAAAACCCATAAGATAAAAGGTTAAACTATTCTGCTTAATAAATAGTAAGATTTTGAAAGGTGACTGTAATAGAATGTGAAGATTTTGTACATTGCTTGGAATGTCCACAGTAAATGTCATGCTTTCAGAATGTCCCAAGTAAAATATTGGTACAGCCTTCCAAGCGGACTGAGAAGCTACACACAAGCCAAGCTATCTGTATTCGTGAGCCCTCTGATATGTGAAAAGATAATGGGCATTATGACTAGAGGCATTCTGTGTCCTAGTAATTTATCAAAATAGGTAAGCATTAATGGTGAGCTGCAATTTTTGTGGCATTGATTCTTAAAAAAAAAAAAAAGGCATAAAAATAGAAGCTTAGAGCCAAGATGACGTTTCAAATGTGTGTGCGTGTGTGTGTACTCAATACTACGCATTTGCTATTCAGGCTGATCAATAACTAAACATATCTCTGTATATATTAAAGCATGCCGTCAATGTGTGCGTGCAGCAAAACATGTTAGAAAAGTTAAATATCTAATTATTGAGACCGCTAGCAGGATAAAGTAAGGAACAGGCATTACAGAAATGGTTTGCTGGACCAAAATTATTGTGTTCTTTTGCTTTGTTAAGAGTTTTATTCATACCTGCACAGATTGCAAATCATATCATGCATAATGAATGACAGTAGGAAAGAACTTTTTCTTGTCAGAGCTGTCTGATTCCAGCAATCAGAGCAATCTCACAAAAGCTTTTTGAAGTTATATAATTGATATGGGTCTAGAGAACAGGTCTTACGAGGAGCAGCTGAAGAAACTGGAGTTGTTTAGCCTGGGAAAAAAGGCAGCTCGGGGAGACCTTCTCACTCTCCACAACTACCTGAAAGGCAGTTGTAGCAAGGTGGGGATCGGTCTGTTCTCCTAAGTAACAAGCAATAGGGCAAGAAGAAATGGCCTTAGGTTGCACCAGGGGAAGGTTAGTTGGACATTAGGAAAAATTTCTTTACTGAAAGAGTTGTCAAGCATGGGAACAGACTGCCCAGCAAAGGGGTTAAGTCACCATCCCTGGAGGTATTTAAGGATATATAGTGCTGAGGGACATGGTTTAGTGGTGACTTGGCAGTGCTGGGTTAATGGTTGGGCTCAATGATCTTAAAGGTCTTTTCAGCCTAAATGATTCTATGGTTCTGTGGTGTGTGTTCAGGTTAATGATGTTCCGTTATAATAGGTCACTATTATAGCTGTGTTTCTGAGAGGAAAGAGTGGAGTAACACCCAACAGCTGTTTGGTTTCAGGAATTTTGGTGGATTGCAAACTGGAAGAGTTGAAGCTGGTACACATTTGGGGAGCCATAAGGAAATTCTGTATGTTCTTTATTAAGGAAGTAGGAAAACCTGTAGTTTCATTGAAGGCATTTTTCATGTAATGTGTTCTAAGTACACGCACAGTCTCAGTCAGTACTTGTTAGATCATTTTTCTGCCATGTATTTTACAGTCATCACTGGGCTTTTACAAGGCATCATTAAAAGAAAACCGAGTTAATATCAATTTCTCTCAAAGATGACATCTTTGAATATTATATCCATCTTTATGTTAGTAAGGACATTCATATAACTATTCACTTTATTCTTTAACAATTAGTCCATCAAAGCACTATTTTTCTTTCAACTTTGGGAGGTCTCAACCTCAAAAAATAAGAAATTATGCAGTATTTCTGCTTGACAGAGCCCTTAGAAGAAAAGAGGAGCAGTGTTTCTGGGGTCATTAGAACTACAGTGTAATGTAATAGACTCCCAAATGATTCCTAAAAGGAAGATCAGTGGTAAATAACAGTTGAATAAGAGCCAGACATAATGAAGTGTCCGTAGAAGTAAAAGCATAGGAATTTTTCAAGGGACAGACAATGTTACATTAAAATCAGAAGCATGAATTATATTTTGTTTATGAAGGCACCATTTTCAAGGCAAGATTTCATCATTATATATTATATATTACATATCATATATCATATATTATAAAAGTAATATGTGTCCTTTTCATGGGCAACAGACATGGCATGGTACATGATAATATTACAGATATGATGGAAAGGAATATGAAATGAGATCCTATTTAATAGATTTAAATGATATTTTTTAATGAATCTCTGAAAAATTACCAGATTATTATAGTTATCTCAGTACAAAATATTTAACATTTTCTTTCAATTTCTAGTTTTTAAGCAGAAATGGTAATCTTTCTCATAAAACTTATTTTTTAGGGTCATGTACTTTACAGAAGCTGACACAAAAAGGCTGATTAGATCTTTTCTAACTTGGCAAAATAAGGTATAGGAACTGTTACTGATTATGGAATGTATAGTCAGCAAATGACAAAAACAAATTAGGAAGTCATAATGTAATTTATAATAATGAGAAATTAAGAGTTTTGAGACAAGTTCTATGAAGAAAATGGGAAACACTTATGGGAATAATGGATTTAAATTATGACACACTAATAATGAGAACATTCAATTTGGAATGTTAAATAATTCAGTCTGTTAAAATCTAAATGCAACATTAACTCACTGAATTATTTTTACTACATTATTTCTGTGATCTTTTTATTGTAAGCTGTTAATTTGCCTTGAAAGTTGAAGTGATCATAACAACATGTAACAGGGCATACAATAAGGTAAATTATTGTGAGAAATCAAATAAAATTTAACTGGCTTTTGAGACTATAAAAAGAATCTTACTTTCTGTTCCTGGTGTCTGTCGGAGTGTATATTCACACGTTAGCTATGGTGTGAGTAAGACTTCAGGTAGAAGAAAATAGTGTGACCACAACTCCAGTTCCTCTTCCCAAGCCTTGTTATGAAATGCGGTGCCACCAAACAATACCGTCCTGTGTAGTTCCTCTTGTTGCCAAATGGCTGACACTGTCCATGGCTAAGTAAAGGACTGAACCCTCCAAACTTACTTACATGTGAATAACGTCATAAATTCAGAATATCTTCTTCATTATGTGAAAAATATGCCTGTCTCATTAAGATCTGTTCACTTGTTATAATTTGTACCCCAACTCACTGAAACTTACAGGATAAAAATAAAGACTCTCCTTTCCCAAGAGGCACTCTTGGCCTATTCTAAATCAAAGCTGATTTAGATCAGCTCTAAGGGAGGGCAAGGAGGAGGAACTTTCAGTTGAGGGAAGTTAGCCATGAGCAACATCCACCGTCTTCTTGTCATTACTGCTAAGGAGGGACATACACGGAAACTGAGGTCCCCAAACTGATCACATGTGAGAACTTAACACCAATCCATCCCACCCTATCACTCTTAGGATGCTGGATTCTTATGGCAGACTGCCGAGCACTAGGAGGCAAGCTGGCAGTTTCTCATAAAACTTTCTGGGCCTCTTGAATGCTTTCCATCTTATGCACACAATCCTTCCTCCTCTGTCTATTGCGGGATCTCGTCAATTAGTTTAATTTCCAGATGATGCTAATGGCAGGAAGCTTTCCTAAAATGTTTAAATTGCTTGGTTATTGCTGACCTTCATATTGAGGAAGATGGAGGACTACAGTTTCTTTGATAAAAGAAAGGCGGTGAATACCACAAAGGCTGAAGTAGATGAGTGATAGAAGAAAATACCCAACTCCCTTCTGGGGTTCTTGATTGTTTTATTTTGTTGGTTTTTGGTTTGTTTTGTAACTGTTCTTTGGTTTTTAAAGGCAAAGGAGGTAGGAAGTACAACCTGTGGAACTCGTGTATTTTCTCATTAGTTGGGGTGGCTCATCTTCCTGTTTGGTAGCATGCTAATATGCCAGATCTTTGGAATTACTGAAGTTATTGAGGCTGAGGGATTCAATTGCTTGCATTCTTGACAGACAATTCGTCTGATCAGGAGAACAGCAAAATAACTAGAATACTTTCTGGAGAAAATACTCAAAAGAGGTGAGGATCATATCTCTGTTTCTTAGGACTTTTCAAGGTCAAGCTTTTCTAGAAAGAAAAAGTTTGGGGAAAGCCAACAAAAGCCCTGAAGAGATGGAAAAATACGGTAGGAGTGGTTGATTCTTTTTGGAAGTGGGAGATAGGAGTAGAAATCGATTGTCAGACAACACCAGAATAACGGATGGGCTTTACATCTAGACTGCATGCTACATTACTTATCCCAAGTGTTTGGACTACTTCTGCTTCTGTTCAGTGCTATCTTTGCAGAATAATTATAAGCAATCTAAGCTAAAAAAAAAGAAAAGTAAATAAAAATAAGCTGAAGTGAGTTTAGGAACTTGCATGGCGGAAATTGCACTGTGAAGGATCTGCTGTTCATTTCAATGATAAAACAGTCTTTTCCATTTGTTGCCAGCTTCTTCCATGATTTTGACTGTTTAGTATTTTCTAACAGTTAAAGCTCTACTTCATGTAAATGCACTTTGATTTCAGGCATTCTGAACAAATTTATTACAGGTCTGTCTTGCACCGATAGTGAAAGAAGATAGAAAGAGATACATAACCAATAGCGTTTTTGACAGTTTTCTGCCAAGTCGCACTATTTGGCCTCAGCTGAGAAGTGAAAAACAATTTTGTTGAGCATATCCCTATAGAGTCTAAAGAGAGTTCTGTGGATTTCAGTCCTGACATTTAAATCCTGTATACAAGTAGTATCTGAGTCATCAGTAGCTCACACCATTCTGTCATGCATTACTTGTTAATGACCTTCCTTGACCTTATAGAAAAAGAATTCTAACAAAAAAAATGAGTATCCGTAGTTGCTTTACCATAAAAAAGGTATTAGTTAATATGAATAGCCCCATTCCAAACCCTGAAGCTCACTGAAATAGCTAGTATGAGTTTAATAAGTTCATGATAAAAGAATAGTATTTCAAGATAGGCAATTTACAAATTGTTATACAGCTATCTTTTTGTACTATTATATTCAGAAGGCTTCAACCAGAGAAGGCATGCAGCACCAGGTGTGCAAATTAGGCAACAGAAAAATTAATGGAAGAAGCTAAAAGAGAAGAAAGGGGCAGAGGACCTCATTGCTCACCCAGGCTCTTCACAGTGGTACTATGGGAAGAAGAGACCATAAGTTGGAACAAAAGAGGATCAGACTGGATATAAGAAAAAATGTTTTTTAAGAAAAACATTTTTGAACCTGAAGACAGTCAAGAAGGGGAACAGGTTGCTCATAGATGTTGAACAATCTTCATGCTTGGAAGTTTTCAAGGTGTTACTGAATAAACCTCTGAGCAACCTGATCTGATCTCATCACTGACCCTGTTTTGAGCAGGAAGTTGAATTAGAGACCTCCTACAGCCCCTTGCAACCTGAGTTATTATATCCTATGATCATACAGTACTGGGTACCCGCTGCTGGTAAGAAGAGAAAACTTTCATAAAGTAACAGGAAAAAGGAAAAATTGTTGCCAGATGGGAAAAGAGGTAATAAAGCCCTTACTGCAGTAGCTTTCTTCACCTGTTCCCTATTGCAATTGTAGAAGGGGGTGGGAATGTTCAAAATTAGGAACAGGAAAGATGGCAGTCTACAAAGTCAGTATACCCGCTCTGGAATAGGTGACGGGGCCGCAGTGGGAGTCTGCCACACTAATTAAGACAATTATGGCCAAGAAAGCCCAGATATGTTAAGGGTAATCTTATGCTGTGTTTTGCTTTTGTGACTGTGTTTTAACAGAATTTTGTATCTGTTCTTATCCTGACAGAATTCCCTAAGCCTACTCTTCTATATTTAAATATTGTCACAGCATAAATCTGAGTCACCTCACACGCAGAGGATACAACCTTCCCTGCAAAGGCAGGCATAATAGGGGTGCACTGAAAAGGAATGTTCGTGCACCCTGTATTCAGGGCTCCGCTTGAGTCTTCAGGTTGCTTCCGCACTAGGCTGCAGGTGTCTCTTTGTACTGCTGGCACTGGTTTATACAGAGAAAGCCAACTCTCTTGGTATGTCTGGACCTTCTTTGAAGAGCAGCAGAAAAGTTGAAAATGGCTTCAGACTTTAGAGGGGTGGGATACAAAGGAAAGTTGTCACTTTGAACTTATCACAATAACATTAAACATACTTGAGATTGTCTTCTCAACATTTTTTTTTCTAGTCATTAGTTTACAAATATGAAAGGCTGTGTTCTCTTCCTAAGGCGAAATGGTTGGGGTTTTTTTGCCTATGTATTCAAAGCAGAAATAAAACTGTTAACTCTTCTGAAATTCACAAGCCAGATGGTGATGGTAGTGATGCTGGAGGGGATGGGGAAGCCACTACTAGCTTCACTTTGAAAGTGAAATAGGAAAAAAAAATATTTAAAATGTCAGTATTGAGGATATTAGTAAAGATCTATGAAGCTATGTGTTAAATATGAAAGTAATTTCTGATTTCAGAAAAAAAGTGGAGTTGAATGTGCAATCATAGAAAATAACATTTTTATCTTATACAACTTTGTTTCTCTTTTAGTGGCAAAGCATTACTATAACACTGGTTGAGAAAGTGCAGATGGTTGCTGTAATCCTAGGATCTCTGTTCTTAGTAGCAAGTGTGACTTGGCTTCTATGGTCAGCCTTCAGCCCTTATGCAGTATGGCAAAGAAAGGACATCCTTTTTCAAATCTGCTATGGAATGTATGGTTTTATGGATCTAGTATGCATAGGTAAGCTCAAAATCTTTAAACAGCACAGACTGTGGTTTAAGAGTGTGACTCTATCTATTTTTCTAATTGGTCACTTTAACTGATCACTCCAGTTCTTTGCAGATTTATTCTCAGCTGGTACCTTTGGCAAGTACTGCTTTTTACAGTGTTACAAATACTGCAAAGAGAAAAGAAGCAACGAAGCTTTACTCTCAGATTCATCTAAGTGTCTCCCCAAGCTCTTAGTGAGGAGAACAGAATCAGTTTCAATTTCTTGAAAAAAATAGATGGCTAGCAAGGTTGAAAAGATGACAAATATATTTTAAAAATAATTAGTAAAATTGTGCACTTTCAAGACTTCTACTGATGCTACTTTGCATTAGATTGTACCATCACGAAGTGCAGAAGTCCTTGAGGCTGTCATCAAACTAAATATCCAAAATTGAATTGCACAAACTTATATAGGTCACCATGCTAGTAATAGGGAAGAACAGAGGAGACAGGCATGAGTTCTTTGTACATCATAAACAGTTATGAAGCACTCTAATATGTCCTAACTATAGTCACTTTACTATTAAAAAGTCTCAAGTCGCTTAACTGTAGCTGAAATCTTACGAAGGAAAATGCAGTTTACTGTAAAGCTATTTTGACTAGTTCTGAAATTTCTGGAGATATACTGTACACAGAAATATCGAATTAGAAATCCCTTTAGTATTTGACAAAACAACCTTGAATTGCTTGTGAGAATAGTTGTAAGAATAGCCATTATTCTGCAGAGAAAATTTAATAATTGCTGTAAACATTAAACCACATTATTAGAATTGCAATTCCAAGAAAATCCTGAAGTCAGATGCTATCCAATGTTTGCTTTCAGTGATGAATGTTGATGTTATCCCAACTTCATATCTTGGAATTCTGCTCAATAAGGTGCAAAGAAACAGAGTGATTCCTAATATCAATATCCAACCATAAAGCCATATCATCTTTGATTGAAACCATCCCATTACTGTAAAAGTATTTCTATTTCAGCTGGATCAGCAGTTCTGTTTATTTTGTAATTTTTCTAAGAGAATTCCACTCTGGAATATTTCAGAGCACAGGCTTTCTTCTGTGAACCTAAATCTTCTCAGACAGAAAAATTAACAGAATCTAGGTCTCTAATACTCTGGACAAGTGCTCAGCTTTTAAATGAAAAAAAATAGGGCTCAGCTACACGTCCTCTTACATGCTAATTCCTGAACAGCATTTTTTCTGGCTGTATGCTCAATATTGAGATTTTTGTGTTTGTTTAAAAAGCCACTAAGTAAAGACAAAATATGCTTCAGACATTCTAAACATTTCATTTATATGGATTTTTTTTTCACAAAGATTACAATTGTAAAAAATTTACTTTGGTATGCATCAACTAGTTGGAATAACTAGTTATTTCAAACTCTTTCCATTTCTTTCCATATATTTGACTGTTAAAACACCTAAGCCAAATTAATCTCAAAATCAGTTGAGAACATCTGTGGGTGATAAGAAATATTAATTTGTCTATAGAAGTTATCTGTTGGAAGGCGAGCCTTCAGTAGATTGGTACATGCAGTTATGTAGCTGCCTTTCAAGCCAGCCAGGCTCAAGCCACCTCTGAACTGGAAGCTACTAAACTAACATGGGCCTCACATGGTTGTGGAGCTTCTAGCCTAACTTGCACCATGCAGGAGCAAAGTACAGTGCAGCTGTCTTCACCCACCGGCTAAACTGATTTGCCTCTAATTACAAAAATGCAAAGTTTTTAGTCCTATCATAAATAATACATGGAAATTTTAATGTAAAACTGACTATAATTAAACGTATTTGGACACTGTTTTGTAATTACAAAGTTCAGTGCAGATATGACTTAACAGGTGACTAAACTGTATCTGGAAGTTCAGAAAGCTGTATGAAGAAGGTTTGGTAATTGTAGAATTCTGATGATACAGATTCATTCAGCCCACTTACTTTGCATATAATTTTAAGTAATCTGCATTCTGTAAGCTTGTAAAACCAGGAGGTCTTGTAACTCTTGAAAATATTTATTAATATATTCCACTTTATTAAATTTTATCTTTTTCTTCCATCATAAAGTGAAGGATTTTAAATTGATAGTTTTAATTTAAATCATTTGAATAAACTTCTCTAATAGATGGATGTAATTATTACTCATGAATGATTTAACAAAACCCCACAACACTGTCCATTATGCTGATGACTTCCCAAAGGCATTAACATATGATTTGACCATTGCATATTATCAATGGTCAAATCAGTGATATCTCTTATGTCATAAAGCTTGTAATGCTTACAGCCAGCCACAGTTCTCACTCAGTATCTCCTCTCATTTGTGTAGTCACCCATGGCATCCTCTCCGTTTTCAACAGGATTTACAGTGAGTGAGTATCTGTGCTCCCACTGGAGTCTCTCTCTTTATCTCAATGAAAAATCGATGCAGACATACAGGTGTTCCTGTGCAGCACATGCTTCAAGACAAGTGCTTGAGTTACTGGTGGTATGACCAAGACTTACTCCAGCTGCCTTTGGTTATCCTTCCCTATAGCTTTGCATAGAAAATACCAATATTTTTGGTCGTTTGTGAAGTGTATCTGTACTTTTGGAAATGTTTTGTGGTCATTATTTTTAAAAGCAGTTTGCCTAAAGGTACTGACATATTTATATGATGTCTTTGAAAACTTGTTCATACTGTTTTCCCAATGATTGATTTGTATACCACATGTAGCACACCACCCACTTTCTTATCAAGTAAATTAGATGTAATTTGTATTTTAATTCTTGGTCTTGTTTTACTTTTCACCCAAATAAATATCCCAGATATTACAGATCACCATTATAATATGTTCTATTCATTGCAGTGTACATATTTTATTGGTATCCATTGTTCTCCTTGTTCTACTCTAAATTTTTCCAGAATTCTTCCTAACAGGATCGTTTTTACTTACCAGTGTTAGTTTCAATCCTACAAGTCACTAGTTTGTACTTCTGTACATCTAAGATGGTTGTAAAGCTGTTCTCTTTGAAACTTGCTGATGGTAGGATTTTCCCTAAGGCAAACCTTGAACATTTTAATCAAGTAGAACTATTGCCTGTGAAACCCAGAAGCTATTGCAGGGCTAGTGCCAGGATCAGATCATCCACGCAGGGATTACCAAAAGGTGGGAGTTCATGAGTTAATATGAAAGGAATGAATAATATAAACCCCTGATTTAGCCCCTGAAGGACAGTACACTGGGTCTTTGCCACTCTGCTTTGTAGACCTAGCAATTATTTCTTGTAACAGCGAAGTCATATAATTTTATATATTTTCACTGGAATATAATTGTAACTAGTAATCATCAATGAATCTAACATGAACAAAATCTCACAAATAATAACAGCCCGCTTGCAACCCCAGAACAACAGTGCAGCTCCTTTAGGGCTTGAAAAGCAGTTGTAACATTGCACTAGAAACATGAGTGGTGCCAGTAGTACTATGGCAAGGGAGTAAGAGATGGAAGCCAATGTGAGGTGTGAGTAGTCCTCTGAAAGCCTCTTTCTTGCCTGCCAAGGAGCTCGATGCCTAGCAACATTCGTGTAACCCCTTAGCTGTAAAAACGTACAGGCTGAAGTTACTTATAATGAACACATCTAGCTGCACTTGAAATTTCTCTACTCAGAAAGTCTTTTCTTTCACATTAGATCTAATTCTAAATAGTTTAGAAAGAATTACATTGCTGGTTTTAGAGTGGGCGTGTTTCGCTTCAACACTTTGAGCAATTTATTTCATTTTTCTGTATCCATTTTGTCCAGGGGTAAAGTCGGTTTCTGAAAACGGTCTTTTATTCCATGGTAAAAGTTTGTGATGTTTCTGGAAGGACCATTCCTAAATTATTGTAAGTAAGATTAGTGTGATAAAGACGACAACAATGGAACCCAATACTACCAAATCTGAATAACTAAGACGAATTGCCTGTTTGTAAAGACATTCAATATGAAAAATTTCAAGTGGTCTTGTGACTCAGGGTAAGAGCAAAACAATCTCATTCTACTTGACAATAAAAGAAAATAAAATTAATGTTCTCTCCATAATCCCATTGTCTGGATCCCGCTACAATCCCTACATCTGAGAAATAAATCCTGAGGGTAAGTCTTCTTAGAGCCTTAGGGCATTTTGCCAGGCCCATCATCCCAAAACTCTGTTCCATGTAGATCTTAATTGGACAGAATGTCAGGAACAGCTATCAGTAGTGAATTCTAACACTTCCTCTTGGGATCATCTGTGTCAAACAAATGATTTTTTTCCCCCACAACTGCATAACTATGCCCTCTGTGCTGTTGAAATCATGGCATTTGGAACAAGTCAGTATTATTCATGGAATTATCCTTGTTTTCTCTCTCATATCCTCATTCATTGCTATGGAAATCTTTAAGAAAAATTAAATTCTTTGTCATTTTCTTGCAGCTTCACTTTAGTGACTAGCTACTTATATTTTGAGCATCAGAACTTATCTGGACCTGAAAATCTCCAGCATTTAAACCTTACCCAGATTTCCTCTTTTTTGTGGTCTTGGAACTGTTGGTGCTGAGAGCTTTTTCTTCCCCCGCCCCCTGTAAAGTATCTTTCAAAGAGACAGGAGATCTATTGGAACTCTTTACCGCTTCTACATAGGCCTTTTTCAATCCGTAGTTTTATCAGGTGGGAAATAAAGCTTTTTATGGGCAGAATTATGAAAGTACCCCTTTTCTCCTTCAGCATTGCCAAATCTGACAGCTTCATTTCAAGCCCTGCAATATTTGATCCTTTGTTCAGTAGCTCTTTTAGAGCCTATGTGACTAACAGCTTCCATTTTAAAGAAAACTTCTCTTCTTTGCCATTGTTGAAAAAACTTTGAAAACATAATTTCAGTAAATCCTAAAAGCTCAAAAAAAGTAAAAAAGAGCTCCCTAAAAGAAGTCATTCTAAAACTTTTTCTGTCATAATTTTGGGAAGATGCTTTTGACTGTCTAAATGTACTTCGTGTACCTCAGTGATCCTTTCTCAACCGCTTCCTTCTCTGTTCTGAAATATGTTGTTCAGGTTCCAGTGGAGTGCAGGCAAGTGTCAAACATCTTTACACTGGGGTAAATAGGTTCTCTCAATTTTGCTTCAGCACAGTCTTGAGGGAAATTGGTCAAAAGAATACTATAATCCAGAAACAGAGGGAAAATTTCAACAGAAAAAAAAAAAAAAGGAGGGATCTTTGTCACAGCAATAAAACCATGGCTTATTTGGTTTCTAGATTCTGTACATGATCAAACACATTCATGCTTTTTAAGACAATATAGCCAGTATTGAAGGTCCATTTTTGTATTAAAACAGCTGCTAGATTTTTAGGACAGGTTGCTTTATACCTATCTGAGAAGGTGAAGATAGACATCTTGCAATCAAGAAAGTTTTCCACTAAAATGCTATGCAGATAGAAAAAATATTTAAAATATTTAACTTTTACGTTTATAGTGTTAGTTTTGCTGTACTGGATACTTCAATGAATTCTAGGCAACCTGAAAGCCTTACAGAGATGCTGCATTTGCTATCATGTCCTTCTGCAAGCAGTCCGTGTTTCTCCATCTTTCAGTGTAATGATCTTTAAAAACGTGTTAGAGTAGGCATTGCTATCTGCAAATCATTGCACTTGAGTCTGAGTTTTGCTATTCATATAAATGTTTTTATCATCCTTTCTGATTGTGTCATCTTTATTTGAATGTCTTCTTCCTGGTATCAGTTAAGCACGCTAAGAGACCTCAGATGCTTAAATCACAATTTTGTCATGTAGGAACAGGTGATACACAATTTCCTGGGATAAAGGACTATAGCCTGTGACACCACAGATCATGTTATAGATGTGTCCATGTATAGTAAAACTTCAGGCAAGAAACACACTGGATAAAAAATGTATAAATGTTTTTGGCTAGGCAGATTGCTCTCCTGCCAAAGCAGGGAGCCAGAGGAAACATGTGATGTTGCTCAGAATCATGTAAGTTACAGGCTGGTTGAGGAAAAACCTAATAAAAAGGCTGAAGTTTCATGCGTCTCCGCAGTAAATCCATATTTGAAATACTTACATATAAAGAGTGTGTGTATAAATACATATACTTACATATGAAAAATGAAGAGTTTCATTTAAGTAAAAAACTTGCTTGAATGCGTATGATAAGTATAAATATTAGCTACTTGGAAGTTCATAAGGAGATTGGTCTGTTGAGGACTCCAGATAATCTATATTTTCCTTGAGGGAACTTTTAAAAGATCTCCTGGGTCTCAACAACAAAAAAGATGTTTCTCAACTTTTGTCTACTGCATTTTGAAGAGAAAGAAGAAAGCCTATCATCCTTGCCATGCTCATCATAGTTGATAACATTTAATTTCTTCTTGCTCTACTGAAGCAAGACAGGAAAGTCATTACACTTAGAGCTGTTTCAGGTTTTCATACATCTTCTATGCTCCCAAGCTGAATTAAGAATGTGGAAACAGTTAAATTTGTTTGTATCTGTACTGAATCCTACAAAACACTTTTAAACAAATTTAAGACCATCCTACAAAGCACTCTCAGACAAATTTAAGACCATCCTGTCCATTACAGAAGGTCTAAGCTACTTAAAAATCTATTTAAACCAGTACAAATATCAGTAAATAAATAGTACTTACCATGAACAAGGATAACACTAGTGTAAACAGTCAATTCACAATCTGCCAGTAAGGTTCTTCTATACTGCTTTACTTTAAAAGCGTTAGGTACGCTCAGATCATGCCAGCATTGGTTACACTGAGCTTTCATTCAGAACAGTTTTATTTCCTCTGCATGTTCCCGCCTCCCGATCTTAAAATGAGTAACCCACTATATTGCATATGTACAATTTATTTGAATTATCAGAGTTACAAGTAATTTAATAGCTCTGGCAATTGCCATGTTCATTACAATGTGTTACATCTGTTTGCTCTCAAAATGGTATCCACTGGCATTTCGTACAAACTCTCTTTTTTTTTTTCTTAATTTCAGGACTAATAGTACACGAAGGTGCATCTGTTTATCGAGTGTTTAAGCGCTGGAGGGCTGTGAATCTACACTGGGATGTGTTAAATTACGATAAAGCCACAGACATAGAAGAGAGCAATCGGGGAGAAGCCTCAGCAGGAAGGACATTGTGGTTACCATTGACTGCGTTTAGAAACAGAAGTTTAGTTCATCCAACGCAGTTAACCTCACCAAGGTTTCAGTGTGGCTATGTATTGTTACATCTGTTCAACCGCGTGAGATCTCAGGAAGATTCATCAGAGGATAACAGCTCTGGGGAAGTAGTGATGAGAGTAACCTCAGTGTAAAGATTGTGCTCACTGCGCTACACAGATGAGGATAATGTGCCCTGATGTTAGAGGACTTCGCAATGCGGTTACGATGAATGGTAAAACCATTAACACTTGAAAAAATATATACACATTTTTTAAAAATTTAATGCTTTTTATAAGATCAGCTAAAAAACAAATACATTTTTCTGGAAAAAGGAAGTGTCTTGCTTTTTATATAGTCTGGTTTATTAGATCTTTTGTCGATTTTTACCTGAGGTGTATACAATACAATTTAACTTTTTGGTTTTTGAATTATGAGGAAACTCATTTTTAAGTAAAAAAATATATTTAAATGTATTTTGTTAAACTCTGGCTTTAATCCACTACTGTTACTTTTCCCACTTTCATGAGGATTAAACTGAACAACCTTCTCCTAAAAAGAAAAAGACCATTGACACAAGACAAGTATTCTTCCTTTTCTGTCTTTATTTTGTTGTTGTTCGTAGCTCAGTTCAGGTGTATGACAGTAAGGGATATATTGTCCCTTACCTTTAAGCAGGAAGCCCAGTAGGTGTTGTACAAAACATAAGGGAAGATGCAAACTCTTCTTTTAACTCTCCCACATGAATGTGCAAGGTGTCAGACACAAGTGTGGCACAGACAGGGGAAGACTCTTGCATTTCCCCTTGAGTCTCTAAGATCTGCAGGGTGCTGATGCTGTGCCCTCTGCACAGAAAGGACATCACCTTCTGAGCAGTGGCGCTGAATTTAGCAGCCTGTGAATTCCTAGTACCATTCTAACTATAGGACATTCATATCCCATGGGGTTTTTTTTTAAAAAGAAGAAATTTACATTATAACTTCTGGAATAATAATAAATCCTAATGGAAACTAAAGTAGAAGTAATGGAGAGCCTTAATTTTGCCAGGTGACCAATCATCATATTACAAATGAGCCAATATTCCTGTTTATCCTGATAGCTAATCAATGCTGTGAAGTTTGCTTCTCTGTTTTTGCCTCATGGCAAAAATTCTAATAGTTAATCAAATGGAAATGGAAATAATTTCCAAGTTAATAATTAAGTCTGTTGAAGATCAAGATGAAAAAGTAGGGCTGAAGTGACTCTGAGCATGGTAGCTTACGTGGATTGACCTTGGCTGGCTGTCAGAGCCCCACCAGCTGCTCTCTTTCCTTCCTCAACAGGACAGGGGAGAATAAGATGAGAAAGCTTATGGGTCGAGACAAAGACAAAGAGCTCATTGAGCAGTTACCATCACAGGCAAAAAAGAGAAAACATGGGGAAAATTAATTTCATTTATTGCCAATTTAAATAGAGCAGGATGGTGAGAAACAAAGACAAAACCTAAACAACCTTTCTTCCACCCACCTCCCTTCTTCCCAGGCTCAGCTTCACCCCTTTGCTCCTGACTCTTCTCTCCACAAGCAGCACAGGGGGTTGGGGAACGAGGGACTGTGGTCAGCCCATAACAGCTCCTCAGCTCCTCTCTGCCGCTCCTCCCTCATCACACTTCTCCCTGCTTCAGCCGGGGGCCTTCCCACATGCTACAGCTTCCTTCAGGATAAACCTGCTCCACCCTGGGCTCTCCAACAGGCCACAGTTTTTTTAGGCCATGTCCAGCTGCTGTGATGTGGGGTCCTCCAGGGGCTGCAACGCGGGTATCTGCTCCAGGATGGTCTTCTCCATGGGCTGCAGGAAATACCTGCAGGATTTCTCCAGGGTCACAGAGGAATCTTTGCTTGGGACCATCCATCTCTGGCACAGGGCAGTCCCAGCCTTTCCTCACAGAGGCTGCCCCTACAGCTCCCACACCCACCACCCCACCTGGGCACCTGCACCCAGTAGCCAGCTGAACATTTTTCTGTTTCAAAATAGGTTGTAATCGATGGCTGAAAATTTTTAGAGTTATTTTGTGCAGGAGCTGGGGTGCTGTGGCTGTAAAATTCCCTCACAGGAACCAGCAGGATGGTGCTGGAATCTGCATGCCTTCCCTGTATAAGAAGCTCAGGTGCCAAGACGAGACACAGGAGGCTTCTGTAACTACACTTGGAAGGGAGAAAGAAATTTAAGCACTGGAGCTAAGAGCTCCTTATATATTCATAAACATTTAGCCAATGAACTCTCCAGAGAACCCAACATTGTGCATGTCAGTCTCACAAGCTCAAATTTACACTTACTAAATCTACAGATGACTTACTGCTCTTTAACCAGTTAATGTGCAAAGCAGTGCCCAAGCCATGAACAACAAAGCCCTATCTCAGATACTGCAGTTTATCTCCTGCATAAATCACCAACGTACAACAGGCATTCTCATTGAGCAGCTATGAGAGTTCACATCTAGATTATCCTTAAACAATTTCCCAAAGGAGGAATTTGTGGAGAAAGAGAAGATAAAAGAAACTATGGCAGATGTGATCAATAGACTCTAAAGGTTATGTCTTGCACCTTTTAGGTACTTGCAGTCTCTAGGATTTAAAGGATATTCCACTGATCTTTTTACAGGATCCTAGAAACAAAATTGAGAACTATATGAAAAGATTTTATTGTAAAGAAATCTTTGTCATTCGCATCCAAATAATTAGGATGCTTGAAAAAAATTACCAGAAAAAAACAATAGATGTAATTTTAAAGAGGATAAGATTTCTGTGTACAAGTATTTGAAAGACACCTGGGTCCAGAACACTTCACAGCTTCTGAGGGGGAAAATGTTCCAATTAAGAGTAATGAAAACTGGTAGTGGGAGAAACGTTTAGGGAAAATACCAGAAAAGCCTTTTTATTAGTAGGATTAGTCATCAATAATTTCTATGGTGCAATAATAACTTGCATACATCTGCATTTCTGTATTTCTATATGTAGAAGGCAAGATCAGGAAGTGTTAAACAGTGACAAGATTAGAATGGGCAGGGTGCAGTTGTAAAAAGATAGTGCAATCTGTGGCTGTGGTGTCCTGTGAAAGGTTTTTGTCAGCAAGAGCGCCTAGTGCAGGATAAGAACATTTCTTCTTTGACCTTGTATTTGGATTTGTTCAGTACTGCAGTGCTGAGACCACCTACACGCAAGACAGATGAATTCAAAGCAGAACAGGTGCGGAGAGGGGATATTAGGATGAAAAAGGAGTAGGGGCTGTATGTCATGTGGGGAAACTAGAAGAGCGTGGCTTGTTCAGCTTAGTAAAAAGAGAGTGAATGTTACTGTTCTCAGTTACTACATTGCAGAATAAAATTTAATTTAGGCAAAGAACAAGCCTAAGAAGCACAAGAACTCAAGGACACAAACAGATCACGAATAAATTTAGCTGGAAGTTCAAGGTAGTTTAAAAATATTCATAGAATTAATCACACACAACAACTGAAGTTGGAAGGACCCACTGGAGGACATCTAGTTCAAGCTCCAGGGTCAGCTCTGAAGTCAGACCAGGTTGCTCAGGGCTCTAAGCAGTCAGGTCTTCAAATGCTCCAAGGATGGAAATTGCACAGCCTCTCTGGGCAGCCAGCTCCAGTTCTTGGCTGTTCTCAGAGTGAAAAAGTATTTCCATCTATCCTACCTCTTCTCTTGTTCTAACGTATGCCCATTGCCTCTCATTCTCCCATAATGCCCCACTGTGAAGTGGATGGCTCTGTCTTCTTGATAACCCTCTCACAGGTCCTGGCAGGCTGCTGTTAGGCTTCCCCTGAAGCCATCTCTTCTCCAGGCTGAACAAGAATTGATCCCTCAGCCTCCCATCACAGGGCAAGTGCTCTTGCCCTCAGCCAGCTTGAGGGCCTTCTGATAAACTTGCTCCAGTTACTCCATGTCTTTTCTGTACTGGGTTGCCCAGGGTGCTGTTGGCCATCCTTGCAGCTAGAACACGCTGCTGGCTCGTGCTCAGGTCCCTTCCCATAGAGCTTCTCCCAGGCAGGCTCCAGCCTGTGTCCTGCTCATGGGCTGCACTTGATATCTGTCCTTGATAAATTTCATAAGGTTCCCACTGGTCTATTCCTCCAGCCTGCCTAGGTCCCCCTGGTGGGATCAGGACTGCCTCTGGATGGCAGTCCTGATCTGACTGTGTCCCTGCAATCTGGAGTAATCTGCAAATTTGAGACGAGAACTGTCTGTCATCTCCTCCAGGTCACTGATAAAGATACCCAGTGGGGCAGGGCCCAGCACAGACACCTACATTACTTCACTGGCCTATAGGCAGTGTAGATCCTAACCACCACCTTCTGGACCCAACCATCCAACCAGCATTTTTGCAATCAAATTGTTAACTATTCAAACCTCAAAGTCCTGACTTTGAAAGAAAACTATTGTGGCAGACAGAGTGGAAAGCCTTAGTGGGACTGAGGTAAATGGCATCCACTGCTCTCCCCTCAACCACAGATGCAATCCTTTGAACACAGAAGGCAGTCGGGGGGGCTAGGTATGATTTACCCTTGGTAAAGTCAGGCTTGCTGTTCCCAACAACATTCCTCTTCTGGAAGTGGGCTTCAAGAGGACTTGTGCCATGATTTCCCCAGAGACCAAAGTGAAGCCAACAAACCTGTAGGTCCCCATGTTGTCCTGTGAGCTTTCCTGAATATAGGTGGGACATTTGCTCTCTGCAGTCGCCAGAGGCCTCCCTGATCTCTAAGAGTTCTTGAACATAATCCCTGACTCCATCTTTACCCAATGCTTACTCTTCCTGTTCTCCATGAGCCCTTTCACTAAGACCTGAGGCTGTGAGAACCTGGTGGTAAAGGCAGAAACAAAGAAGACATTAGGGACATTGGCCTTCTCTGTGTCCACTGCAACAAAATCACTCACCCCACTAAGCAGCAAGTCCACATTGCTTATGTGGCTTTTTACTGCTCATGCAGAAGTTTATGCTCTTTGTCTTGCCCTTGATGTCCTTGCCAGCTCAAGCTGAGCTTTGGCTTTCCTAGCCCTACCCCTGCATCCCTGGACAATAAATAGTTCTAAAGCCCTTCTTTGTACCCTGGCCCTGTTTCTGCCCCCTGTATGAGGCCTTTTTTTTGCACTGGAGCTGTGACATGAGTTTTCAGCTTAGCTGAGCCGCGCTGCTGATACATCTGCTTGTTTCCCCAGGTGTTGGGATGGACCATTTTCATATCTAAAGGATGTGGTCCATATAGTCCTGACAGTTCCCTTGATTTCCTGCACCCTTCAGAGCTGCTTCTGTATAATCTGAGCTGCCCACTCCCTGGACAAGCCATAGGATGTTCTCCTGGTGCCCCACATCTGGACCCTGCAATGTTTTTCCCTCCCCTTGAAATTTTCAACTCTACTCTTTCATGCTCACTATGTCCAGGGCTGCCATGGGTCACCACCTCTCCTGCTGGTGCCTCATTGGCAGGAACAGCAGATCAGTATGACTCTCTGGGCCGGCTCAACCAGGCCCTGTGTCAAGAAGTTGTCCATGACACCCTCCAGAAATCTCCAGGACTGTGTGTGTCCTGCCATGTGGCCCTTCCAGCAGGTGATGGGGAGGTTCACAGTCCCCAGGAGTGCCAGGCTCTGCCCTCCCCAGACTTCCTCAAGAGGTTTCAGGTAGGCTTTGTCCCTTCCCTCACCCTGACCCCATGGTCAGTAATATGCTCCCCCCATGCTGCCACCTGCCCTAGTCTCCCCTCAGTTCCGACCCACAGACTCTTACCAGACCCACATCTGTCTCACAGGAGAGCTCCATACATCCCAGCTTCTCCTTTAAGCCTTGGGCATTCCCCCTCCTTTTCTTCCCTGTCTGGATTTCCTGCTTGTCTTCCCTGAGAGTGCCACAGTGACTTATTGGAAGAACCTCCAAATAAGAACATTATCCAGCCTGTTTCAGAGGGAGTTTGATGGCTTTATGGAAGTAATTGAGATGTTATTACCAGTGGTGGCAGAAGATTGGGATTAATACCCTTTCCTCTCTGAGCTCATTTCTATGGACACAAAAGGCATACATCTTGTCTTCAGAATAATTTCATGTTTCCTCCAAACAACTAATTTTTTTAAATTAATAAAGTTATGTGAGAAGCATTCATTTAATGGACACCAAAAAAAATCACTATTGACACAACCACAGAACCAGCTTACAATGTGAAGTGAGGTCTTGCCTGAATTTCCAGACAAAGGAACAACACTGGAAATCAGACCTAATGGAAAACCTGTATTTCTGTCACCATCCTGTTTGAATATTACAACTGTAAGTGGGAGAGAATCAAGGTGTAGCAGAAACTGCACCACCACCACCTCTGGAAAGTCAGATTTTATCCATTTTCCTTGCATTAGTCACCACTGGCAGGAAAACAACACACTACAGGCAGTGTAAGGGCAACTTTTGAGCTTCCCTGTTGGGACACAGTAGAAACAGCAAGCATGGTGTGTGGAGCAGCTCATGCATTCAGATCCCCTTGAAAACAAGGAAGAATCGGATTCTACTCATTCAGGGACAGCAGTGTTGGCTGCTTAAACTAAAGATCACTATCCCAAAACTCTTAAGTGGGGAAACACAGTCTTCCAAGGGAAGATTCCAAAGGAAGATTCCAAGGTTCTCAGGGACAAAGCCATTTCCAGTTACTAGGGTACATACAAGGTTTTAAAATTATTAAAGTAAAAAAAAAATCTGGTTTTCTAACAATTAGATTACTATGAAAGGCATACAGTTCAGGGAGTCAGTCTCAGCAGAGGTCCCTGGATCGGACACACTCAAGAGCCCTTTTGAATATCAATCAGAAAGCCAATAGAAACAAAAAAAGTGGCTTCATAAACAGTTTCTTGACCACAGAAGACAAATCTGATGTGAGCTCTAGAGAATAGCTCCCTGGATTCTCATTTCTTTCCTTTGGAATTGTATTTAAAATTCAACTTATTGTTAAAACAAGTCATGTAAGTTTTAAAGCAAGCCTGTTTCACATATTCTCCTCTTGAAACTGCTCATCAGTATTAGCCTACTCTGGTGTGTAAGTCAAATTTAGCCACTCAAAGAGCACTGCAATGCAAGAGGCAGCACACTTACTGAGCTCTGCCAGCCTGATTACACTCCAGACCAAGCCACAGCAGTGTGACACGATTTTGTTACTCCATTTGTAAGGTATCCTTGAACCCATCATGACTGCAAAGCAAACTGCAGTTAGCTACTCAGGAATTGCTTTGCAACTCCACTGTAACAGAAACGCTGGGGAAAGGATATATATGTGACTTTGCTGGTGACATTTCATACTAGTTGCTTCATGATGTTTTGAGTTTTTTTAACTACAGAATGTCTTAGATCATTGTATCTCTATTCTGTAAATGACATATCCATTGAATGATTGCCAATAGGGAAATCTACCTCAAATCTATATACGTCAGCACGAGACAATACAAGCAGATGTTACTATACTGAGAAGCAGAGATCTCCTTCTGAAACCTTAACAGGTATTTTATAGAGAACTGAAGATTTCTTGTGGACTAAATTTGAAAACAGTTTGTTATTACCTGTCAGATCCATGACTCCATTACTTACGTCTTAAGGAATATGAACATTTTCTAATGATTGAAAAATATGAACTGTTAGCAGGTTTTCTGAAGAGAAATGAAGATGCTCTTCAAAACATTGCATCTTCTTTTTGCCTTACATAAAGTAATTAATTGTCATAAACCTCATAATAATTTCAAAAAACCCCAGTGAGCTATGAGTTCCTACAATTACCTGTTAGCTGTTGTGTAAGAGGAGATAAGGCAGTGTTCAGGGCTGAGTTTACTACCTTAGGGAGGACACCAGAGATATCTTTAAAAACTGGTAATACTTCCAGAGATATCTTTAAAAACTGGTAATACTTGTATTTAATTTTATTAAAATCAGAAATGAAGTTTCAGATCTTTTCACTTTAAGAAATTTGTCAGGCAGATACTGACATTTCTCCTGGAAGGAAGCTCTAGGAGACGAGGCCCTGAGAAGCACAAACACCTTCAAAGATCACCCACAGGTAACAGAAAAATAGCAATTGGTAGCATAATTTTGTCCCACTGTGGCCAGTCAACTATCCTGCAGGCATGTAGGATCATCCTCCTACTTGATGATAATCATCCTCTCACTTAAGAAATTCTTGCCTGACAGACAGAAGCTATTCTTTCCCCTGGAGTTTCCACATGTACATACTCCGGCTTAATTTGACCCCAACTCATCACCATTTGCTCCCTTACTTCAGAAGGTCTTAGCAGTGGGCTTGAGGGACTGACCCCTGAAGCATAAAACACTTACCAGCTGGCTGAAAATTTGTAAGAGCCTTATAAAATGACATTTGCAGCATGAAGCAGCTGGCTGAGCCAACAGAACTCATTTTAGCACCAATTCAACCAAACTGTGTTGAATCAGATCCATGCTGGCAAGTCCATCTGAGTGCCAGAATTCAGGATCAGCCATGGGCAGAGATGAGAAATGGTGATGAGGTCATCACAAGAGTGAGAGTTAAGGTGAATGAAAGGACCTTGGACAGCAGTGGCTTGGTGACCTGGAGAACTTCCTTCAGCTTCCACAACTCCTTCCTGGCCCAAAACCTTGTTTAGTCCTACACAGGAAGCTGGAAGAGGAAGAGACAAACTTTTGAAAGCAAAAATTGTGCTGAATAATTCATCCATATGTCCTATTTTCTAGGCCTGACCACCACTAGTTCTTGAGGAAAGGATACTTCTCCCCTCCCTTATTTTCAGCCTTTGCCATGCCAGTTTTGAAAAAGGGGGTGGAAACACAGCCAAACCCAGGGGACTTTGTTTTTCTAAGGAAGCATATCAAAGTCCCCACATGCTCCCCATCCACATTTTCCTAGAATTCAAAATATTGAACGGGAACAGCTTTAGGTCTTTAAAGAAGGGAAAACTGAACTGCGCTGAAGGAGACAAACTGCATGTGAGCAATGTTCCCCCTTTGCTGCACCCCTGAAGTGGGTCTCAGCCCCTCTTTGTCCTTCTGCTCACCTTCAGATGTCCTTGCCAGCAGAGCTGCCCTGGGGGAAGGTGTCCTTTCCTTCCCGTAAGTGCAGCTCAGCCAGAGAGCTGGGGCCAGAAATTGCCACACAGGCAGCTGTCCTCCCTCCTGCCCACCACAACCTGCACACTGCACACTAACCTGAGTAAGCAAAACAGTTTTACCGTCAGTCACAAACCTCTGAATTCCTCCTGTGTGGATGCACAGAAATTACTTGGCTTTGTTTTTCCTAATGCAACCAGTCAAAACGACTAGTAGCCAGGGTCTGGTGTGGGGACAGAAATTGGGTGCCAGCTTCATTTCTTCTATCAGGGAACATCTCTGAATATAACTCTTTAACTTCTCTTATCAAGAAAGCAATTAAATCCAGGAAAGACCTCAATAATTTTAATATGTATTGTCCCCTCAGACATAGCTTCCCAAACCATGCAGTAGGTCCTGACCTTCTGCCCTAACAAGACAAGGAAATCTATCATACAGGGACAGACTGGCTCTGTCTGGGTAGTGTTTCTTGTTAGACTTTGCTGTTTCTCATCCCCAGCAGATACAGCCTGTATTAATGACCTTTAGAAAAGAATCTGTATATGCTTTTACACTTTGAAAAGGAAACTTTCCTGTACATGGGCAGATACTAGCAATACATTCCAAGCTACATTCAGTGCACACTGGGGTGGGGTGTTCATTCCCACTACACACATCTGGGCTATCACTCACTCCCAGACATTAAGGTAATTTTTCCACATCCCAGCTTGCTGCTAATGACAATCTGGCATTTGTCCATGAAACAAGAGTTCCTAAGAGACTCGTTCAATGTTTCTCCTCACATCAAATGTTTACCAACTTTGTAGGACATTACTTTGAGTGTTAAATGTTTAATAAAATACCCTTTACTCCAGTGGAGAAAAGTGTGCTTCATGTTGTTTATAAAGTAAAACACTTTTTAAAAAATGCAAACATAATCTCATGGTAAGTGACAACCCCTAATGACCAATCCATTTCCAGTCATTCATAGGGATAAATTTGTTTTTCCTATCCTTTTTCCAAATTCTCATGTTTTCTGTGACAGTTTCTCACCCATCGCTCAAGCAAAGGCCCAGACGCACCATGCCTCACATACTGAAAGGTGTGTGCTTTGCATGGTAGGACAGCTTCAAACTCACCATTCAGGTCAAACAAGCATTCAGCTCTTGCGCCTTCACCCTGTTGGTGGAAGGGGTAGAGGTCAGACAGTCTCTTCCCAAGCGTCATCCAGATGGGCTAAATGCTGTAGTTACAGAGCTGCATGTCAGCATTTGCCCCCATTTCCCCAGCTAACATGGACTCTGCTCATGCCACAGCAGCCTCAAGAGCTGGGACACATTGTGCCCCACAAAAGCCATCAGAGGCCAGCAGCTGTCCCGTTATGTGCACAGAAATGACCACTCATTGCACAGCTCAGCTGAACAGGCCTTTGTTCTTTTTCTACCACCAGAAGGAAAAAGGAACGTTACTTGTAAGCAGATTTCTCAGAGAAAGAAGTTGTTCCCTCCCCTGCCTAGGCCCTTCATTATGTACCCATCAGCAGCAGCAAGAAGGAGCTGTGATGGCTTCCGCGCTGGATCCTTCTACTGCTGTGCCCTGTGAACTCAAAAACCAGCTTATAACCATAATGGTCCTCAGGGCAGGGACTGCATGTAAAGCCCAGACCTCAGGATGTTGCTGCATCTGATTTCACCAGCAGCTGGAGATAGGCATGCTCTTGCCAGGAAGGACAAACTGAGCCCCCTGGCAGTGGATGGACTGCTTTCCTATCTCATTAGTGACTCCAGGCCTAAGGATGTCCAAATATTCCCTGGGTGGGGAAGGCAGTGGCCACTGCTCACTATAGGAGGTACCATATGTTCAGTGGAAATGTCAGAGTATAGGCCTGGCATCATCTCTAAGCTCTAGCTCACTGCTGGCACAGTGTCTGTGCCCAACACTGACCTGCTAACCCCTCCTGCCTTTTCTTTCCCCCTCCCAAGGCCTCATTGGCATGCTAGCTTCAAGGGCCCAGAAATGCTGAAACCTGTGGAGCTGCCAGTTGTCAGATTGAGATGCCTCTGGGAATTCCACATAGCCATACCACTGGGATCTTTTGCCCTCCAATAACCACTTCCCTAGGGAGATTTTATCATTTGGAGGTAATTCTGGGAAGAGCAAAAGGCATCGCTCGGTGCAGGGTGTTGGTCTCAAATACAGAATTGCTTCCATTAAAGAGCATCCTCCAGCTATCCAAAATGGAAAACTTGATTTATCTTCCATTCCTTTATTGAAAAGAAAATGTGTAAGAAGGTAGGAACAAGCTTCTGCCAGTGACTCGTGAGAGGACACAAATTCTCCCATTGTTTGAGTCCTCTTGATTACCAGGAAAAGGACAGAATGAGGTGGCCTCTGATGAATCTAGCAGACACCCAGCCTCCTAACTTGGGGCTCACCTCCCTCCCGACACATAGTGAGAGCAAAGAGGCTCTCCGGAGGAGCTCCATGTCACAACCCTTACGGCACATGGTGCTCCCATCCTCATCCTCTGGCAACAGAGTGCGAGAAATTAATTCTCCTGACATTCATGGTAGCACTTCCTTAAATGAGGGGAAGCTTCAGCAGCTTCCCCCACCCTTGGTGGTAATGCTTGAAAGGACATAACATTTTGGCACTTCAAGCTGGATTCTTATGTCTAAGCTAAGACAGTGTTTTATATGCAAAATGAAAAAAATTTTAACCGATACAGTTCAACGAAAATTGAATAATTTTTTTTTTATAAAAATACAACAGATAAAGACAAAAATCTCTTCCCAGGCAGATGTGGGAGGTACGTACAGGCGCGATGGGAGCAGGGCACAAGGAGCCCATCTAGGTGAGAAGTGACTTGAAGAAGGTGGACCCAAGTTATGGTAGCAGGTAGCTGGCACTCCATGCGCCATGAAGAAGCTGCCTTGTCCCAGCCACTGTGACCTGGGGAAATTTCCTCACTGACCCTAAAGGTAGTGATTGGCTTTACACCAAGCAAGAGCAAAAGTGGCACAGTCAAGTCTGTGGGGCCTCCCAGTGGTGGTCCAAGCATGTGACCATCACAGTGGCCTCCGGATATCCTGGGTCAACTGAATCATCACCATGAGGAGGGGCAGAAGAATCAGGTTCAAGCCAGACAATTCATTTTCCGTGGTATACATAGCTGCCATCACTTTAACAGGGTCTATTTGAGTAGACCATAGTAAATGATTCCTAAGAGTGTGAGAACTGGCTGTGGTCTGAGGCTGTAGTTCTGATTCTAAGAACCTGTTTTGATTTTCTAGCTGTGTACATTGTGTTTTATACATCATGTTATTTTTCATAAGTGTTTATTTTTATTTCGAGTATCTTGTTCTTACTCCTCTTCTAACTTCACTACTACTCACAAGCAACTTCCTAACAGCAAGCGTGAGCCTGCTTTCCCATTTCCTCTCCTCCACTTCTACTTTTCAGATTCATCCTGGCCTTGGTGGCTGCCTGGCCAGGGCACAGGGCACCCCCACAGCGAGTCTGCCTATTGCAGTATTTGGGTTTGTAGGAGACTCCCTGGTCCTAGCCCTAAATTTTGAGCCTCATCCATAGTGAAGGTAACCTGATTTGCTCATAACTGAGCTTTGACAGAGTTTCTCAGCTTCCTAAATACTGCCATTGTGGGTAGCTAATAGTGTCTTGTTACTTTAACAGAAGTGTTTCATGTTTCAGTTCAGCCATCACATAAGGGCTGTGAGCTACCTCGGTCACTGCCAGGGAGGTCTCTTTACACACTGAGAGCTGCCAAAATCCCATGACTTACCAACAGCACCACAGCAAAGCTTACCCATAATTCCCACCACAAACTGCAGGCTGCTATTCCTCTCCCTCGCTCCTGCACATGTAGGGCTGAAGGAAGTAAATACTCTCAAAGTCTCTCTGCCAGACTGAGCACAATGGAAGGACACTCAGCAGCTCCATCATTAGTTGACTTCACTACATCATAGGAGGCTGGGATTCAATTCCTTCTTTTGCTGAGAAGACTTGGACATGTCACAAAGCTTCCCCTTTTTGCCCTAGAGGTTGTAAGGTCATGGAAAAGTTATATGCAACTAATGCAGCCATCCAAGTATTCAGCCACAAAACCCCCTCCAAGTCATGACAAATATTTTGAGCAACTGTTATTTACTGCCAAGCCAATTCACATATTTAAGGAACTGTTTTCTATGGATTCTCCAATTAGTTGTGACCTTAATGTTGTATAAAACACTTGCTTGTCTAGTTTTGAGTATGTTTTCTGCAAGGAAATGAAGCTTTGTTAAGCATTCCATTATAAAAGGTTTTTCCAAGGGAAACAAGTGCCAGCTACCAAATCACATCCCTTTACACACAGGAAAATTGATTTTGAAGTGAGGTTTTCCAACACATACCATGTTGCAAACCTGATTTATTGTGTGGCCCTGGCCCTCCAGTCTGTAGTATGTACTAAAAAACAGAGCTACCTGAAAAATGCACAATTTGTCATATTAGCAGAACATCCATTTTTTTGAGTAGGGTACAAGGCAGCCCAAATATGAGAGCTTTCAAACTTGTAGGATTCCCAGCTGGTTTATATTTGCATTTTGTATTTCTTTATTGCCTCCCCCCCTCCCCCCCATCCTCTTTGTTTCATCTTTATATATGATAAAATGAACCCTTTGGAAGGTAGGCTGATTCCTGTTCAGGTCCAGTTGTAACTTAGCTTCTGTTGTCTGGTCATTTCTTTACCTACAATTTGTTTGCAACTGAGGAACATGCACTAACCACAAGGCAAATAATACTCCCTACATGTACTTCTAGATAAGAACATTACCCTGAAGAACCACATTATTGATGCTGGATATTTATATATATTATTATAAAGATACCCAGTTGTTAACACCACAGAGCTAGAAAACGCTTCTGAAAGTAGAGCCAGAGTGAAAAATACATTGACAATAAATTTAAAATTGACATTTGGGATGATCAGCAGAACTAGTTTTTTAAAAAATGTATTTTATGGTGAAGTGAAGTATTAGTATTTGTGATGTTACAGTGCATCTTCTTGAATACTTCACTACATATAAAGAACTGGGCAATTTTTAGAGGCAGTATCCTTGTTACAATGTTGCATTCATGTATAACATCTTCAAAATGAACAATGTTTTTTTTTCCAGGCGTCCAATTTTCATCACGTTCCATTAGACAGCTTATCCAGTATCTTCTGGATAAGACGCAAAGAAGCCTGTGAAAACTCTTCAGCCCCTAGTGTACATGACACTATCTAGGTTCTTGATTATCCTTCTGGAACTCAGGAATTTCTCTCACTTTAAATCTGATTCCACTGAAAGAAAGCAGAAAATTGTTGATTGGGGTAGGTGGGGGGGAATTATCTTTCCTAGATAAAATACACAAATGGTTTTTCTCATTTCCCTCTTTTGGGCTACAATTTGTTTAGTATATACTTCCATTCATATTTGAAATTCATTTGATGCCCATCATGTGATGACTTTTTTTTTTTTTAATATTGTTCTGCCCTGAACTTTCTAGTAAGGCTGGTAATTGCATATTTACAAAAAACCTCAAGCATGTTGACAGTGTGAATGAACTGGTTGAAGAAATCACAGATAAAGCCCAAAATCTCTTCAGTTCAGTTGGTAAGTGGCCAAGGTAGCACAGAAAAAACAAAGTTATTGATGGAAAGTGACAGTGAAAAACAGGAACCTGTGCTTTCCTCCTGGCTCTGCTGAGGATTTTTCACTCACTTTGCTTCTCTGTGCCTGGATCCTCCTTACCCTTTCTGTAGTTAGATCAGAGTTTAGATTCTTAGAATTTTTTTTTGTTGTAGTATACAGATACCTCACTGTACATACATAGCATATCACAAGGACTCTTCACTCTTCAGCAGGACCTTTTAAACCCTACTGTAATGTAATGTAGTGTAACAGCATCCTCACTCTCCGGGATAATACTAAACTTGTACTAAATATGAATCCAGCATTTGACGATGCAATTAATTTGATAAGCAATGATACAGTGTAGAAAAGCATATGCAGATTCAGTAAGACAGACTTAGTGTTTCCAGAACAGTATTTACAGAAACATGCACACGTTTAAATGCGATCATTTTGATTGAAGGGGAAATTTAAAAATAAAATACAAACCCAGTGAGTAAGATTCTGAGGCCAGATTTCACAAGGAGAAACTCCTCAACATTTTTATAGAGCCTACTTTATAAAGGAAAAGGCATATTTCTGAAAAAAATTATCATCCAGATTTTACAAAGAAACCTAAGACCCTGCCCTGCAGCATTCTCGCTTTTGCCAGCCTGGGCCTCTCTGCTTACATGAAGTGTCTTTCAAGCTGAGCTGCCATTTGCTTTTTCAGATTTTTGTTTTTTCCTTTCATCCTATTCAACTCAAATTCTCAAGCGGTTTCACAATGACGAAACAGTTCTACTCAGCCAAAGTGGAGGACAGCCAAAATACCCAGATAAAGAGATTTTCAGATGAGCTGGGGGAAATTCATTATGCTGAAGGTACATCATTATTTTCAGTAGTGTTTTGTGAAGTGGAACAGGCAGTAGGTGATTATTAATCATAGAAACATTAGCACTTTGGCTGCTCTATGCAACCTTTCCTCCTCTACTTCAGGATGTAGTTTCTCTGCAGTCACACTTGGGCTACTAGTCTTGCACTTACGCTGTACGTACTGTCTCAGCATTGACAGTGATGTAGAAGTTTCCTCTGAAAAACTAAAGCCTGGGATGCTGCTGTTATACAAAAGCAAGCAATAATGTTATTTTAAATCGGAGTACTGAGAATGCTACAACCCACAGAGCAGAAGCGTGCTATGCTTAAATATTTTTTTTCCACTTCGATAAAAGAGAATCCATTCTCTCTAACCTTCCCTTGGTCTCATCCACAAGTTAGATAAATTAGTGTTGATGGTAGCTGGTAAAGGCATTAACTATACTTATTTGTGAGCAGTCACTTATTTGTTCTGCTCTGCAGTGTGAAGTCCACAGATAATTGCCAGTGAACTGCATACTGCTGTTTAAAGGATAAATTAGAGCGGAGGAGAGAAATATTACAGGGAGGTTAGATTTTTCTGGAGAGCCTATATTATATCACAATATATTTAAATACAAGTTTTATTTAAGTAATCTAAGTCTATTTAAGGAATACAGAAATCCACCTGTAGCACACTGAGCTCAGAGCCATACTCTGATGCTGACCATGAGTAAAGAAGAACAGAAGCATCTCATGCAAGTTTCCGTATGTGCACACTGCAAATCCACCAGTAATGGCTGGCTTTTGTTTTTTGAGGAAGCTAAAGGATTAAAACACCTGAATCTAGAAGACTGTAATGGTGATACGTACCAAAAAGGAAAAAGGTGACCTTCAGTAGTGACAAACAGGGCACAACTCTGAATGTGCTCCCACGTGGCTTACTTGGTAAAAACCGTATCAGCCACCTCTAAGTGTCAGAGAGAGCCTCAGTTGTCCCTGTTGCAATGAGCTCAGGTCTTAATAACTATAACCAAGCAGCAACCGTAAAAATCCAGCCCCCTCTATACCAGCTACTTTGGAACAGTGAAATACTTGCACTACATCAACTATACAACACTAAAGTCTAAAGACTGTTTCAACCTACTTATGTTAATTCTTTAGAAGTCCAAATTATTAGACCTAAATTGTAATTGCTGCTCTGGCTTTGATAGTCCATTCTTCTTTCGTGCACAGTGGTCGGAGACTGATCCATCCCTATAGAGCTCATGTTTTAGTAGAAGAAGAGAGAAACTAGTAGATAACAAGAGACAGCAATGTCCTAAGACTAGATGTGCTGTGGCTTTCCTAGTCTTCTTCCATAAACCAGCTGTTTTAAACAGACAGTAGAATGCTAGGTAGTGCAGATCTGGGTTTTGCTACAGATGATAGGGTAATGGGTAATTTTCCACAAAGGAGCTCCCTTCATTGATATTATGTCTGAATCAAAGTTCAAGGCTTCACAGTCTGCAAGCAGATCAGGTTACTTGATGACCATGGGGTCCCTCATGAAAACTGGACTGGGCTTCCAGTGTAAATGCACACATTTATTAATCCCTGAAATCTGAAAATAAATAAATAAATAAATAAATAAATCTATATCTCTAACCTTGATAAACCACAATATCCTATACATTCCCTAGTCATTTTTCCTGAAAAGAAGAATTAGATCACTATTGGGAGTGACAAAAACCACAGGAGCAACATAGTGAAGCAGCACCAGATGAGGCGGTCCAGAAAGTGAAAGAAATCATGAGTGCCGTGCTGCTGCATAGTATAGGGGCTGAAATCTAATGTAAATCTAGACTTCCTCAAATCATAGCAGGATTGTCTCCATTGAGACACAGAATTCATTCCTCATCACAAAAAAAGAGGGAAGATAGGTTTTGTTTGTTTTTTTTTTTTTCAAATGAGGATGACAACTCTATCTGCTCTCTCCATTGTAAGAGCACAGTGATAAGTAGCGACGCAAAGACCTGTAAGAAACCGGCTCCCCTCTCCCCTGTGTCCGGGCTTCCTGTTGTGCGTTGATATCGATGTGTGCATTTCAGAAGTAGACAAAGTGATATCCAATTTGTCCAATAAGTGTTTTCTCCTCTAGAGCCAGGGATAATTGAATGTTGGGTGCATAAGCAATTCCACTATCTAAATTGCATACAATTTGTTCTTAAAAAAAAAAAAAAAATTGATTCAATTCTACTGTTTCACAATGACCTCTTCGAGTTAGGTTAATTAAGCCAATACCATTAGTTGCGCAGGGAGGATAATTTTTTTCTGCCCAGAATAGGCAGGGCAGAGAGATTTGGGCTTTATATCTTCTTGGGATGATCAGTTAGAAATGTAAAATCACAAAGGCAGTTAGTGCCTGTCTGCTGTGATTGAACTTAGCTTGACAGCTGGCCAGCCTAATGGTAAATGTGCTAATCATGATAAAAGCAGGGCAATTAATCAGAGCATGGCAAGGACATGGTGTTAACACTGCCGAAAGCAAGCAAAGGAAACCTTCCCACATTACAATACATACTTTTCTTCCCTAGGGAGCTTTTGGTATACCTATTATGGAAATGTTTACTTTGGTAACACGACGGGGGAAATGGCCCAGTGATGCTGCTAAAGGTTATAGCCTTCATATCTCACAAGGGAAGCAAGCAGTTGTCTATGCAGACGGACAGCAGGAAAAATATTTCTGTGATGAGTTTCATAAGAAAACTTAAACCAGAAAAGAATACACAGGATAATTCAGGAACTGACCTGCTACAGGAAGGAAATATCTTTAGTAATTGAAGTCAGGGGGAATTGCATATCCTGATGATTAGGAGACCACCTTTTGGTCAGCTGCAATAATCCATGGAGTTAAAAGAATTGCTATTAAAGCACAAGAGCTTCCTGCTAATACTTCAGTTACCACTTTTATGCCTTAACCACGGCTACTTACCAGCTTTTCATTTTTATTTTTGGTAGAAATATGTTATCTACTTAAAGAAAGAAAAATCCTCTTGAAACAAAGGCCTGGGAAGCCTTGGCTCAGTAATCAACTCCAGGGCAAGTCACCAACACGCTCAGAAAAATATCTGGATGAAAATGCAACACATGCTGCAGCCCTTTGTGCACACCCTGGAGCCAAACCCTGCCTCAGCCCGGCCGTGTGCAGCATCCCCAGGCCGGCCAGTGAGGAGCTGAATGAGGAAGAGGAGCAGCGCAGCCTCCTAGAAAAGGGGCAGGGGCAGGGAGTCCTCCAGGGCTTTAACGTCAGGCTCTATTCAGCTGGCACAGCATCGCTAGGAGACGATGTGGTTTGAAAATGGAACATCCTGTGTGTATTCTGTCACACTAGCTCTGGATTTTGCTGCCTGTGGCTATGAGGACACTGACTTGACAGGTTTCTTGTTTTTCTGAAAAAAAAAAAAAAAAATTACACAGATTGAGACAGAGCAAATTTACAGCAGTTTCATGCTTCTCCTGGAGTCACTGGATCTCGGGCTCATGCTAAGTTGTTTGCCAAGCTATAGGAGGATTCTTATGTGAAGAAATCACTGATATGGATTCATAGCCTCTAAGGCCCAAAGGAATAATTTTCACAAGCCAGGTGGGTATTCTGCAAAGCCCAGACTGCAAAATGCAGACCCACATGTGAGGACCTTGAGAAAAACCTCCTCTTGCCTTTTGCTAACAAGCAACTGAGCTTGGACCTCCTAAAAGAAAAAAAAAAAAAAANAAAAAAGAGTCCCATTAAGACCATCCAGCATGGCAGAGCATGGGACCCTTCACTAGCTGACAGAAATAACAGATGACAGCTATGGAGTGGAGGTCTCTGTCCTCAGAAATAAAACACCCTCATTTTCATAAGGGCAGAAGGGACCTCAGCTGTCATGAGCCACATTTCCACATTGCTGAACAGAGGGATTGCACTTAGCCATATATCAACTCAGAAGATGACGGCTTGCAGAGAAATCACATGAGGTAATAAAAGAAGTAATAGGGAACTGCCTGCTGGATTGTCATGAGCAAGAGCTGTGAGAAAATGTTCACCCTGCTGGGTATTTTGAGGGGCACCAACATTCAGCTGCTCTCCCACTGTAAAACTATCTAGGAACGCCCGCTGCTGCCGCCGCCAAGTGACATTGGACAGACTCGGCCACAGCAGGGGATGTGTACAGAAGACACGTTCCTTCTGACAGGTACGATGCCAGATGCATGCTTTGCATGTATGGCAACAGGAAACTTAGAAAACAAAAAGTGAGAATGCAGATGGAGAGGGAGCGGTGCACGCACACACAGGACCACTTACAGGAGCATTCCCCGTTTGCTCTCACACGTGAAATGCTCAGATAGCCTATCCTGGTACTGGTTCCAGGCAAGCCCTAAAGATGCAGTAACTTAACATCAGAGAAAACAAATCCTTACCCACCAGCATCACCGCTTCAGCAGTGCCTGCCTTGCTTTGCTCCTTACTTGAACGTAGAATCATAGAATCATAGAAATGTGTCGGGTTGGAAGGGACCTCTAAAGACCATCTAGTCCAACCCCCCTACACTAAGCAGGGACATCTCTCACTAGGTCAGGTTGCTCAGAGCCCTGTCAAGGCTGACCTTGAATGACTCCAGGGATGGGGCCTCCACCACCTCTCTGGGCGACCTGTTCCAGTGATCAACCACCCCTGTAGTAAAAAACTTCTTCCAAATGTCTAATCCAAACCCACCTTCATCTAGTTTAAAACCGCTGCCCCTCATCCTATGGCTGCATGCCCTTGTAAGCTCCATGTGAACATGGGTTCAGAGAGTTAATTCTGCGTGGCTTTTGCAGACAATGCCTGTTAGCAAAACGCTACTTCACACCGCACTTGGAGAAGGAGAAACCCTGAGGCTTTCTTTCTCCCTCCTGACAAGAACGTGACATCTCCTCGGCAAGGCTCCGGCTCCTCTCCCGCAGGTGGAGCCCTTGCCCAGGGAGCGGCCGCGGAGCCGCCGAGCCCCGAGGCGGGGGAGCCGCGGTCCTGCCCCTGCCCCTGCCCCTGCCCCTGTCCTTGC
>VZZY01016949.1:140497-253803 GCA_013400335.1 Eurystomus gularis | reverse complement strand
CCCTGCCCCTGCCCCTGTCCTTGCCCCTGCCCCTGCCCGTGTCCTTGTTCCTGCCCCTGTCCTTGTCCCCGCCCCTGCCCCTGTCCTTGTCCCTTCCCCTTCCCCTTCCCCTGTCCTTGTCCCTTCCCTTGCCCCTATCCTTGTCCCTGCCCCTGCGCCTGTCCTTGTCCCTGCCCCTGCCTCTCCTCCAGCCCCTGTCCCTTCCCCTGCCAGCCTAATGGGGGATCAGGATCATGGAGGGACTTGAAAAGATATTAAAAGTACGTAAGCAGAGTTGTCAAGTAACTATGGAGGGCTGCTTTTTTCCCCAGAAGATCCCATTCTACAGGAACCTGTGAAGTCTGTCAGTGTTTTGATCCCATCTCTTATCATTGCTTGTGATCAGCAGTTGACCTTTCTGTAGGACTCATCTATGGATCACTCTGTGCTTGCACCGGTGAGGTGTGTGTTACAGTTTGTCATCCATACGAGAGGAATGGTGAGTGGTTGAGCACAGCAAGTTGTGTCTCCTGGGAAGAGCCAACACAAATCTGAGAATGCCGTTTCCCCCTAAAACACAGCAGGTTTCAAATTTTGTTTTATCCTGAACTAGAAGAAAACAATTTAAAAAGTGTTCGCAGAGTTGAGCTATACATCCAAATGAATCATGCTTATCCCAGTAAAATGATACATGTTGATGAACTCCAAATGTTCTGTTTGGAAGCTGCTATCATTTCACTGAACTGTTCTAAAGTGTTTTCATTCAAACAGCAAATGGAGACATTTTTGGAGGGAGGCTGGTCAGGTTGGTCAGGAGGCAGGTCAGACTCGGAAGGAGGGGAGTGTAACACAGGAGTTATCCCACCCCTAAAAAAAAGCCCAGTATTTAAAAAAAAAATAAATAAAAAAATTGTTTTGCAAATATTTTGGTTCTGTGTCAGTGAAACTGATCTCATTTCACAATTCACATAGAATGAAAGAGTTTCATCTAAAAAAAAATTTTTTTTGCAAGAACAAAACCAGCAGTATTTTTGATCCCGAAGCACCACGTTTCTTGGCTGCCAGTGCAGCAGAGAACTAGATTATAATACTGAGACAGATGTTATCAATAACAGTATGCCAAGAAATAACTACATCTCTCAGTATGAGAGTCCTCTGTATTTTGAATCTGGTCAGACTATGAGGAAACACAACAGCATTCCAGGGAAGTCAAGAGCTGTGACATTAACTAATGTCACCACTCAGAAAATATGATGAAGATAAATGCGTGTATACTGCTCTCACACTGGGTGAGCAATGAAGTCCGAGCCCCCAAAATTGTGAAAATTTGTGTGATGCTACAAAAATATTCAGTTATTTATGGTACAGAATCGCAAACCCTTCATTGATTTGGACCTGAGCCTCCCAGCTTCTCACCTGAACTTTGTCTTGAGTGAATCTGACAAAACCTACACACTCCTTTTCTTCAAGAAATGAAGAATTCAGATGAAGCACTGCCCACACATCTTCAGCAGAGCAAAGGTTGTTCCGACTGCAAGGATCCACCCAAGGACCGCTGTCTCCACTGTTGTGACAGTACATGGCTTTGTTTAGGGGCATTTCTACTACTTAAGTGACATAGAAATTTGATCACCTTGTTCGTTCAGAATTTAGTCTTCTTAGAAAGGATGAAGAAGGAAAGATGGGAAATTTTCTCTGTAGAATAAACCCATTCACACCACTTTCTTACAAAGTAAACCGGGATAATCTTTCTGCATGTCATGAGGATAGAAAAGGCATCCCTACCTTTTTATTTAAATAGGCACTATTGCTTAGCAACGAGAGCTGATATTACCTTCAATGGATATCACAAACACTGTCATTCAGGACAAACATTTATCATTTTCACATGAATCGTTCACCTTAGGTAATGATCCAGGATGACGTTTTACAGCAAAACATTCATGTGCAAAACAAAAATTAATTTCATAAAAAAAAAATAAATCAGATTTTTCCACACAAACCAGCCTTTACTTGCTATCAACTGTTGTAGCTACTAGGAAAAAAAGAAAACCAAAATATTTGGGGAATACCTTTCAGCATTTCATAGTCTGAAATCATGGAAAGCAAGGCTCTAGCTCCTCTTTCATACATGCAGTTAATGCTTTATGGTAAAATTTTCCAATTGGGAAAAAAAATTAAAATGAAGGATTTCTGAAAGATCTTCAGGCCATCTGCTAGGTGGAGAGAAAATATGCTGATTTTAAATCAAAACAAAGCAGTTAGGGTTTGAAAGCCACTGCAGAAGCACAGAAGATGGAGTGGGGAGGGGGAGCGACGGGGATCAAAATAAAACTACCTGGGGAACAAACAGACAGAACAAAGAGATTATTTAATAGCAAATTATTTAGTGCTGAAAAACAGGCGGCAGTGCAAATTGTCATTACCTTGCAGAACGCAATGCAGGAAAAGAAACCCAGGACAAGACTTGCACAACTTGAAGTGTCTGGATATGCTGCAAACAGACGTCAGGAGCTGCTGGCAGCAAAAGCCACTCAGCACTAGAGCCTGTACTACAGTCCCTGCTTCAGAAACTCAGCTGGGCTTCATCCCTCCCTCCTTCCCTCTGCTCACCTCTCACACCTGGGATGCCTGGAGGAGGAAAGGGAGGACGAAGGGAACACTGAGCCCTCCTAGAGTTTGCCATGTGGAGGTCCCCAGTTAGGGGATGTTAGGACTCTCCTGCACTAGGCTCTGGGGCTCAAGGGCAGAAGTCAGACAGGCTCTGCAGGTCTGGCTTGACACCCCATCCCTCACAGCGCCCTTGGCAAGGAACGCCGAGCTATGCACCGTCCCCTGTGTAGCCCTGGAGAGGAGCCCAAACATAACTGCAAAGTGCAACCGGCCCATGTTTCTTCCCATGACCCCAGGGTCCAAGGTGAGGTGCTGTTTCTTCTGCAGCTAACAGGCAGAACTGAAAGCAGAGCAGGCCTGTATCCTCACAGCTATTTTAGGTGCTAGAATGTCCTCAGCGATTCCTAGACTGTGACTCAACATTCCCTCCCCTTCAGCTGGGGATGAAGCCAGTGCCGCAGCATGACACAACTTCTTCCTTCAAATCCCAGAGAGGGGCCTAGAGACCTTCAACAAAGCCTAGGCAGTAAGACCTAAGATGTCTCACATTTTTTCTTTTCTTTTAAACATCAGAAACATTTCGATTTTGAAAGGGAAGCCCAAATCGTCTTTCCTCCAAGAATAAATATTTGCACAAAATTGCAGCAGCCAGCATTACAAATGACCATATCCTCACATGACAGTAATTTCTACATTTGCCTGCATAGTCAATCATTTGTGGTTTATTTTTTGTGTGTTTGTGGCCCAGTGAACAGCCTGTCTAACCTTAACCACAAACATCTTCCCTATAACTTTCAGAAGCATGTTGGTGTAGGTAAGGACAACTAAAGGCATTTGAGGTGCCTGATGGCATCTGCCTGGCATCCCTCTGCCGATGCAAAAGGGCACAAGTCTTCCTTGGGACTGTCTCATCCCTGCCAGCCTCCTGTGGATGTCTCAGATACCCTTGTGCGTCTCTAATGGCATCCAACACCTGTTGGATGCTACAGAACAGCACCCTGAGCAACCAAATGTGTCTGTTGGCCTCAGAAGGGAATGACAAGAAAAGGACGCAATTCCCCATCTTCTTAGCACTATTTTTAGCGTAGGTTGATAATGGTCTTGCTTTTTCTATTTTTCTCCAGGCTTCCTTTAAAGCAAAATTAAAGGAAGAGTTAAGTTCTCCAGCACTCAAGTCTTGGTCCAGTTTTGGGGCATTTGTCTGAAAACCTGGGTGTACTTTGACATCCAGCCGTGAAGAGAATGGACTCATTTTTTCCAATCTTGGCAAGACGAGCACTCTTAAATCAAAATAACTTAGTCATATTATGAAAGCTGAGACCCTTGTGAGTTTATATTCCTCAGTGTGTTTTTGTATTTCTGTAGGCCTATGGCCAGAGTAGGCAAAGGGTTTGACAAAGCAGAGAAGGGACTTTGCGCTGATGATTTGGACACCATTTCTGCCTCCTCCAGATGAGTCTGGGAATCACACCCTCCATGAACTGCTGCTTAGTGATGGTACAGTTTGTACCAAGTCATGTTCATGCTCTGGCATCCAGGCAGCTAAAGGAGATCAAATTTTGATGTCAAGCATCAGAGCCAGTTGTTTCAATACTGCTGAATACCTGACTGAGCAGTCAACTGCCCTTATACCGCCTCTTGAGTTTGAAATTATCACCAAAACTGGCAGCCCCTTTTAAAAATAAAGGGAAACAGAAATGTTTAAACTTCTTTGGCTGAGCAGAGGCTACAGGCAAATTCTGGTGTTGATTACAAAGATGCAGCACAGCTGTGTTAAAGAAATCAAGAGGTTTCTTGATTTCCCAAGTTCTCCCTGTAGATAAGAGAAGTGAGAGAGACCTGAAAAAGCAGCATGTCTCCGTGACCAGCTCCCTGACTTGCAGGAGTTTGCAGGAGCACAAAATGCTCTCCTTCCCCTGCTTTCTTATCTGAATACAGACACGCCTTTGTTGCAGCCTGCAGCGGTAAGGCCTAATTATGCATGGTACCCAAGCTCCCAGCAACATTTCAAGTGCTTACTCCCATGAAAGTCAATAGATGAGGATGTTAGCCCCCAACAAGATTAAGTTTTCCACTTGGAGCATAAGGACTTTAGAAAAGAAGGTGCAAAAAATATTTAATTTGGAGGACCGCGAGCAACTCTAACGGCATCACAAGCAAGAAGAGAGCATGTACTCTGTGTCAGGGACTGGCTGAGACAAATACCAAAACATGAAAACAGCTGTTGACAAAAGGTCCGTGTAGCTGAACATTCTGTCTGACAGTAGCCAAAAACCAGACGCCTTAGAGAAAAACACAAGAATAGAGCAAGCGTATTTTCCAGCATAGCCTGCCAGCCCCCAACACTTTGTGCCTCAGGCATTTCCCGAGCCAGAGGTTGTCTGTTGCATTTAATAGCTGCACACTATGGAGACTTCCCCTCCCCAACCTTGTCCAGTGTCTTCTTAAATGCTGTGAACATTTAGCGCCCACAACACCCTGTGGCAAGAGTCCAAGGCTTTAACACATGGCAAACAAAGACCTACTTTAATTTGCTATGGATCTATTACCTGCCGGTTTCACTTGATGTCTTCTAATTTTTTAATTTTATTTTTTTATCTAGTAGTCATGGTAAACACTCAGTCTCTTCATCCCACAAGTTGTCCATGATTCAGTGACCTTGGTCATACTCGTCATATCCCACCTTAGTTATCTCTTTTCCAGATGAAGCATCCTAGCCCACGCTGCGATGCCAGACAGAGAAGCTGTTCTAGAACCTTTTCTTGTGCCCCCAGCATCCTGGCCTGGCAGGTCCCCCAATGTATTTGTTGACTCCACGGGAGGATTTCTCGTAGAAAAGCTGTGTTCTTTCTTCCCTAATGCCACATTTATCCATGTCCTCACTATATGTCATCTTTATGATAGCTTTCCATTTGCCCTCTAGCTTTACAGGACCATATTTGACTCCTGTGGGAGAAAATGTCTTTTAAGCAAGAGATTACACATTACCATTTGCAGTTCAGCTTTCAGCCCTGAATTCCTGTACTCTCTTTATTAGGTGTTTTGATGCAGTTTTCCCTTGCTTTTTCTTATTCATCATGCTGTCAAATTTAACCTGCCAGAGGTTTATGAACTCCAAAGTTCAGGCTGCCAGGCTCTCTTGTGTCTTCATCAATTTGCCATTCAAAAAATTAAACCAATGTTCAGAAATCAGGCACGCCTCCGACCTGAAGATAGGCCAGTGCCAGTCTCAGTGTTTTTTAATTAGTTTCCCCTACAAATGGCAAACACCAAGCTAAGTCTGAAAGACCTTTATTAAAAAAAAAAAAAGAACAAACACAACAAAAGAAAGCCCACCCCCCCATCTCTTTTTACAGAAATAAGCTGGAGAGCCTGGAGTCTCTTAACATGTGCCCATGGTGCCTCTTCAACAACCTCTCCACAGCTTATTAGGAGACAGTCACCTCTGCCTTGTCACAGCTCCCTTTGCTGCTTCTGAGCAACCTCTGCACAGTGTAAACTGGAGAAAACCAGCCTGTCTGGGTGCCAGGGGAACCCCTGCTGCAAATGCTCGTTTCTAGAAGGAGCCGCTGGCCCCTCTCCCCTCTCTGTCCCTGGCTTATGACAGGGCTTTGACAGCCCCTGCCGTATGGACACCTCACCCAGCCATACCGCACCGTTCGCCTATTTGCAACTCGGGTGTCTAACAAATGACATTCAAATTAAAGTGACCCAAGCTGCCAAACACCCGACGTGTGGCCTGGCACACCCCAAGGCACCCCAGGGCCCCCTCCCAACTGGCGAGAGCTTCCCTCCCGCTCTGCAAGCAAGGATGGCATTTCTCCTCCCTTTTCACTGATGAGATGTTGACAGTGGGCTCCTTGCTTTACTCAGGTTGCCCTGCACACACAACTATGCAAATGCTGTGATTTCACAGCAGCAAGAACATACTATTGCAAAACCCTTCCCAGGTTTCCCGCTGCATCCCAGACCATTTCAGGCAGCTGCGTTTCCAGGATGTTCCTCTCTGTCCTGAGAGATGAAGAGCCTCCCTGCTCCTTCCCTTGCCCAGCCACGCAGCTCTGCCATTACTGTCATACACCAGGCACTTCCTCACACGCTTGAGCTTTCCCTTCCTTCTGGGCTCTGGAAAACGCAGCGGGTCCCACCACAGCGGCACCACTGCTCCCCTGCCAGTGCGAAAGGGAGTTTTTTGTGGCAGGCGTATCTCAAGGAAAGGAAAAGGGAAGAGCAACTACATTTCAGAGGGAGCACTGGCAAGGATTCGAGTTTTGGCAGTGAGAGAAGCTGTCAGCTGGAGCAGGGAGGAGGCAGCAGCGGAGATGATACCTCCTGGCCAGATCCCACTGGAGAGGGCCTGTAGGATGGCTCCCCAGCATGCCAGCCGGTGAGACAGAGGGGACAGGATGGGAGTTTGTGGGAGATTAAAAAGCAAAGCACCAAAACTTACCTGTCACCTGGAGGACAGATACAGCAAGAAAGTTTGGGTCATTTCTCCGCTGTGCAGGTACAGGAATACAATGCCAGAGACAAAAAACCCCAAGCCAGTGCTGCCCCAGCAGTGTCACTGAGTGATGCTGCGTTATGAAAACTCACCAGCAGCTCAGTCTTACACTGGCAATCAGGGAAAGCTGTTGTGGCTCACAGTAGATGTATACCTGATTTTCTACCATGCTGCTTCAATAAAGAGTATTTTAATGATTTGATTATGTGGACCCCCCCTTCTCCCACCTCCAGATGATTCATCTTGTAGTTCTATGTATCACTGTATGAACAAGCATCATATTTACTGATGTTCATGCATGGACTTCCCACCTCCACTGAGAAACGTGAGCAAGATTTGGCCACTCAGTGGTCCCTGCCTTGCAGTCAGTCTCCTCAGTCCATTACCCGGACTGCCTTTCAAGCAAATGGCCTTACTCATCCCATCACTAATGAGCCATGCATCGTTTGTGGTACCCATGACTATGTAGGCAGAACACCACAGACGCTCACCAGAACTTGGATAGCCCTCTGAAGGCAGAAGAGAAAAGGCAAGTGTGAAGAAAATGTCACAGCTCTACTACCTTCACCAAAGCAGGTGCTGGAAGCTAGATTTGCTCCTGTAATCCGTGCCAGATAAACCAGAACATGTGTCATGCAGTTAAGGAAGGAGTCACTACAGAAGTACTGGCACTGCTGTGGATGGGTAGGTGCAGACGCCCAGCAGCCAGCCACACGTGAGACCTGAGCTCTGACAACAGTTACGTGTCACATCATGTGCCGGGCAATTCTGTGGCCATGCTGAAATGCAGGTAGCCATGCTGCAGTGTCATGTCACAAAAGAAACACGGACAACTCTAATACCTACTAGATGAGATACGTGACCACAGAGTAATCAAATACAGTGTTATTCAAGTCCAGAAATAGGCTCTATTCTTCAAAGTATTTTCATAGCATACAATAGACCAGGAACAGACAATGAGACAAAAATTTGGATGTCAGAAAACCATAATTTGTTATTGATAGATATATAGAAATATTTTTTCAGTTGCCCAAATTAAGGCTTAGTATATATCCTTTATGTGACAAGAGACAAATATGTGAAAAAACTTGATAAGATAAATTATAAAAAATAGCTACACTTAATTTTTATAGCTAGAAATTCTGTTTTTCTAAAGTTCTGGTGTCTATCTGCTGAGGCAATTGTGGGAATGAAGTATATTCAAGAAGTAACGGAAACTTCTCAAGAATGGCCATTTACTTGGTTTAAAAAAATATTTTAGGAGCCATCGAGACAGACAATGCAACATGAAACTGTTAAAAATATTCATTCCTTTTGGCACAAATCCCTCTTTGCAGTCTCGCTCATCTTTTTAAGATGACTTTTTCCATCTCTACATTTTATGTGAGCTTGAGGCTACAGCATGCAATGCTTCTTTAAAAAACAAAGGAAAACTAATCTATTCTAACCCAAAGAACACAGTATCTTTAGTGCTAGAAGGAATGGTTAAGATTTCTGTTCTGCATTAAAAGTATTAGGATCATTTCTGAAAGCTCGGGTTTTGGTTTTTTTAATTTTTTTTTTTTTTTTTTTTTAAAAAAGACCCCTCCTCCTGGTTCTTGCTCTGGTGCCTGTTTAGTAACTTCTATATTTATAATGGCTTAGGTTGACATATCTATGGCCAACCGGATTGTTGCACTCATAATATTTTTTAAAGTTTGTATTAGCAGAGCCTAGTTGGAAAAGGTTTCCATTAACTAGTTTGAATCTCAGACACGCCTCCATGATCATCCGGAGGACAAGGGAAAAAGGACCTGATGTTTCTGTCCTGTTTTCACAGAAGACAAAAACAGGGAAGAAACCTGCTCTGAAGCATGCAGCTGTACAGCAGGGGTGCAAGAAAATAAACCTCTCTCAGCTATTTTATGGAGAAAACTGATTTAATCTGTTCAATAGCATGCAGTAATGCTGTTCAGTTAAACATATTTTTGTTAAGCTAAGTTTGAATTCTGATGTCGACTGTCTGGCAGTAACTTGAACCTATTATTATTATTAATTATGCCCTTTAACAGTCATCAAAAGGGCACGGATTTGGCTCCCCATTGATGCCTGCACCTTAGCACAGCCGAACAGCTGGTGTTGCTGAAATACAACGCCAAAGGAAGAACTGATGGTACACAACTGCCTCGCCTTGTTCTTCTCAGTAGACTACCTCACACAAAGGTATAAAGGCAGGAACAAGACACAGCATCTCAGGCCTCCTGTGGCTGGTAAAGGCAAAAGTTCTGCCTGTAAAGATTTTCTGGCTTGACAAAATACAAAAAAGTGTAGATAGTGGATGCTTTAAATGCAAAATTGTTATTTCATTTTTTGAAAGGCTGTTCCAAATTTGAAGCATCCTCACTGAAACATTTTTGTCAGCCCTTCTCAGAGCCTTCGCCGAGGGAGTGTACGGTATCTACATCATGCTCAGTTAATTTTCTTTGTTTCTGCTCCTGCCCCGAACTTCATTTTTCAGTATGTACCCTTTCTCTAACTCTCCCTGCACAACAAGTCAAACAAACCACCTCTCTTAACTCCAGCCCCTTTGCTGAAAATCATTCAATCTCTCCTCATCTCTGTCCCAGTCCCCCTTGCCCAGGAAATTTCCTTCATCCTTCTTTTTGCCCCAGTTCTCAAAACTCCATCTTTCAACCCTGCCCTGACTTTCCAGGCAGCTTGCATATAATCCAGGTCATTTCCTCCTTCACACTGCCAGAGTGATAAACGCCTCTTTGCTTTGCCAAATCTCAACCTCGCTAGACTACAAGCTCCAAAAGATTTGAGCGTGTCCCTTTTCTGGTGGAGTTGGAGATGTTCAGAGACATGCAATGTAGCTAAATTGGGGTGAATTTTAACTAGGAGATCAGTAAGACACATCCTTGTCCCAAAGCTGACCTCCTGGCAAGGCTCACACTTTCACTCTGCAGGCCTTAGAAGAGATGAAGAGCAATGAACCGTTTTCAAAGGAAAGGTCACCAGGAGTTTAACATGAGCAAAATGACATTTCCTCCGAGCTTTATTTAGAGAACCAGATGAACCATTTCAACTAACATTTTCAAAGCCCAGCATGGGAAGTTTCAGCACGAATAGCTAAATTGACAAAATTGTAAAAAACCGAGGGCAGGTTACTTTCCTGGGGAGCACTGGGGGAAGCGGAACCATGCACCAACTCTGTCAAAGAACTCTTTCCCTCTCAAATACCACTGGCAGCTGCGGGGCAGCCAATCTGCAGTCCAAATGGTCACTATATTTCTTTTTAATGAGAGTTTGGACCTGCTTCAAGCCTAGTGCTAAAGTTAGGTCTTTTACTAGCTTTGTAATTTTCCAGTTCAAAGGCTAGAAGTTGTCAGGAACCATGTAAGCCATGATGGAAGGTTACCGTCTGGACCACAGTTCTGAGTCCAAAACATCCACAGAAGCTGATTTGCTTTTTGCAGGAAGCCAACTGAGCATAGCACAAAAAGGCAAAAGTGTTGCACTTCACATCAATCTCATGCTGCTAACGGGGAAAAGAAAGCTTCATTTTGTACAAAAGCCAAGAGAATGAGAAGGATGAATACCTAGATACAGAGCTTTGGCCATTATCAGAGTGCATGGCAGCTTAGATGTGCCTTTTCTAAGAGACCTCTCTCTCTCTCTCTCCAGGACACAAGTTATTCTAAAAACATAAACAACATGCCAGCCTGACTGATGTGATTCATCGCCGCTTTCTTTGATGAGATCACCACATGCTATTGCAGAGGAGAAGAAGCCTCAGTGCCCGAGTCCAAATTTCATGGTTCAAGAATCAACAATGTTTTCACTCAGGAAATTTATAGTCTTTGTCAACCCCAAGCTGGTACAAAGACACATCAGTTGCAGCAAACTCAGCTCCACATGCGCTATTTCAGTTTCATTTCTAGGTGTGTCATTTTGCGAGTAGACATAGGAAGAAGGTTAAAAGTCAAAATAGGCAAGCTGTATCAAGAAGTCAGATTTTCTTGAAATAGTAGCATGTCTCAGAGTGCCAACTCAGATCATGTAAGGCTATATACTTAAAAATGGCTGGCTTCAAAAATTACCTTTAGTCATTTTCCACCACTGCCCCCCAGAGTGGGTTTTTTAGAGCATTCAAAAGGCAACACTGCACTAGAAGGTGCTCTCCCCTCTCAGTCATTCCATTCTACTTTTCACATCAAATATGTTAACTTGCCTTTAAACTAATGCAAAAGCCCTCCTGAAATTTTTATACATGTGCTTGTTACATACTGGTTTTTTCTTTTACTTGCACTTGCCATTACTGATTATGTTTCAGGGTCAAGAAGAACCACACGAGGAAAATAAAATTTTAAAGAGACAGGCTAGGTCATAATCTATAGCAGCTTTTTTTTCCTTTTAAAATAAAGTTACCTAACTACCTGATGTTCTGATGTGCTCATTCATCTATCTACCTTTCAAGAAAAGCTTTACAAGTATTTAATCTTTACTTTTTCACCAGAAGTTAATAAATTAGTGCAAATGATGATGCATGCTCATCAGTTACCAATATATTGCTTTATTTCTTGGTAGCAAATTAAGGCTTTATAGTGAGATTTGTACAGTACAGGCCAATTTAAACATTAGAAACTTTAAAAACCATGTAGCACTATTCACTCAATTTAGCACAGCTAGAAAAGTAGCTTTTTTTGTTTGTTTAATAAACAGTTAAATGTTACTAATGAGGCCTTATATTTCATGAGTGCAAATGGCTCAAAATCCCACCATTCTCGGGAATGGGCTTAACATTTAACTACTCTCGGGGCCATTTGAGATAAAGGATAGAGTATAGCTGGCTCGGATAAAATATACTGTACTACTTGCTGGAGAAGAATCTCTAATTTAAAAAATACAGAAAGGAAAATTAAAGTGATATTATCTGACCAAAGGATGGTATCACCCCTTATGAGTCACTGACCAGTAATAGTAGCAAAGACAAATTCGTTTTCCATGGCCCTCTGCTTTAGTACAATCCGATTTATAATTCAGAGCTGATGACATCCTGTATGTTAAGAAACTCAAAAATTGGAGGAACATACATAAGTTACAGGAATTTTTGCAGCAGCAGGACAGGTTCCCTCTGCGGGGACCTGTCCAAACCATTGCTTTTTTGTAATTTGAGAGAACATTGCTACAAGTATTTCCTCAGCAGTTATGCATTTTTCTCAGGCATATGGATTTTCACTTCGTATCAATGATTTTATTAGTGTTGTCTGGAGATGATGGAACTACTGCTTATGAAAAGCAGACATGGTGCTTCCCTTCTTATATTCTCTACCGAGACGTTTATAGCGTTTGAGCTGAACGTAGGAATTCGCCTGTCAGTCAGGCACAGGGGGCCTGCCTGAAAATATCATCACCCCTAACGCGTCTGGCTTTCAGGTCTGAGCATTACATGTGAAAATGCAGAGAAATAGCTGCCAGAACATTGTGAAGAAAGTAACCATGCAATGGCCACGTGCTCTGGAGAAGGAGGCAATGAGATGGGGGAACCTCTAAACTGCTCTTGCATGAGAAAGAGTGACCAGGAGAGTACAGGGGCTCCCAGTGTCACAGGGCAACGCTGGCATTTTAATCCTTGTTAAACAGCAGCTGTTTCTCCAGCCTAAGGGAACACACACAGACAAGGTTTTACAAAACCTAAATCTAATGTGAATAACAGTCTAAGCCCCTCTGTCCCCAGGGGAGTTACCTAACACCGGGCTAACATCTCTGAAGGCTCAGGATCAGCCGTCTATCCTTTGAACTGGAAGGCCACAGAAAAGGTTCTGTTTTCCATGTGTATGAAGGCACATATGGAATTTACCTCAACGCATGCGCCTGGTTTGCTCAGGGAGTGTTGGCTGCGGTGGTGCCACAGCTGCTGAAGATACAGTGAAGGAACAAGGACAGATTCTCCAGGGACAGCTGCACAGCCCAGCAGTTGGGACTGCCCCGTGCAAGCTGCTCCACAACGCCTCAGAGAGTCCCCGGTGTACTACAGTGCTGTCTCAGCTTGTTGCAGAATTATAGCAGCTTCTCAGGAGGATCTGCTGGCTTTCCCCTTTGCCAGGCCACCAATATGTTATCTGTTTTCCTTCACTCGGGTGAATATGTCACTGCTTATCAGACCCAGAAGTTCCTATCTGCTACCAGAGGGTGATACTGCACATGCAGGAGAGGGTGGATTTAGAAATGAAGGCAAGTAGTGATGATGCACCGGTGACCTGGAGACGGGCTTTCCAAGAGAATCCATGCATGGGCACAATCTCCAGATTCACTCAGCAGAGTAATCGGCAATGGCCAGCAGGTCTTATTCTGCCTCAGTCAAGTATGTTTAAGAATATTACCCAGTATTTCCTGAGGGATTACAATGGATGACTACCAAAGAGAAACTACTTCGAGACAAGGGGATGCTTTATCAACCATACTGGAAGAAGTTGGGGAACACAGACACTTATTGCATAGTCAGCTACATGAGCACAGCTGGAATTCAGATGTATTTGACACAGCTTAGTAGCATTTCCAAAGGAGGGATTATGTGCTATTTCCTTTGGAGGTAGCTACGGTATCCTGGGACAAGATCAGGGCTGTTATGGAAATGCACCCCATGGGGGATGCTGAGCACTCATTGCTTTTGTATTAAGGCAGCCTCTCCACCGAGACCCACCACACCTTAAAAAATGACCATACAAAAAGCAAACAAAATAGTCCTCTAGAAACCCCCCTCACCCACAACATAAACGAAGAGCTGACTCCCGTGAGCTATAGAAAAGACAGCATTACTGAATATGGGAGCGTGTGTTTATACATCAGTGTTTTTAATACTGCATTGTAAAGACAGGTGTGGGGTGTCCTTTCAGAAGAAGGCAGGGTTGGTGTGCTCTATAATACAGCGCTTGCAATGCCGTTTAACAAACCGCAGAGCATCCACAGAGACATCGCAGTCCTGCACATTCAACATCTGCAGGTCAAAACAGTTGGCAGCTACAATCTGCAGGCCCTGCCCAGTGATGCTCTCACATGATTTCAGGCTCAGGCGTTTCAGGTTGAAGCAGTTGAGGGCTAGAAACTCCAGGCCGGTGTCTGAGACCAGAGGGCACTTGCCAATATCTAGCGATTTGAGTTTTGTGCAATTTTTGGCGAGGTACTCCACACCATGGTCCGTGATGCCCTCGCAGCCCCGCGCGTTGAGGTAGCGCAGCTTGCTGCAGTATTTGGCTATGTAACGGATGCCCACGTCTGTGATCCGGCCGCAGTGAGCGATGCTAAGGTATCGGAGGCGTGACTCCAGCTTGGCAATCTCCCGCATGCCGAAGTCACTGACAAAGCGGCAGTCGCTCACGCTCAGTTCCTTAATGGAGGTACAGTAAATCATCAGGTAGCGGAGACCCTCGTCGGTGATGCGGACGCAGCGGCGCAGGTACAGGTGGGTTAGTTGAGTGCAGTGAGCGGCGATGGTGTGCAGCCCTTCGTCCTCCAGGACGAAGCAGTCTGTCATGTCCAAGTAGCGAATGGAGATTTGTTTCCCGTGTAAGGGAGACAGCTTGATGGAGGCTTCGCGAGTCAAGCTGATGCACGTTACTTTGGAGCAGCCTGAGTGGGAAAACAACAGCAAATTTAAACAAGCAGTAGAAGCAAATCACACAGCACGACCAGAAAGGCGGGCACAAAATTGTGTGCTGGATGTGATGAAGATAATCTTCATGTTGCAAGAGCAGAATCATCCTGACTAGTCTGGATTTGCCATGATATGTCCCTATGCCAGAGGACATAACTCCACCAGAGTCAGTGAGATTGCCTGGGGATTTTAAGCACCAGCAAAGTGACAGAACAATTTTGTCCATGTGCCAAATGTAAAATGATGGTCCTAAGTACACCTACAGACAGTGTATGATCTCTTACTGCAACATAAACCCAGTGACAATTTGAGAAAATTATACTAAATGACAACCAACACCTCTTTTTGATCAGAGACAGTCTCATTGCTGGCTGGTTTGAGTTTGTAAACCAACATCAGAGGTTCTTTCACCATTCAACCCCATTAAAAAAAAGACAAACCCCACCCACTCTCCAAGAAGCATTTGGAGAACAGATGTGAATCCAGCCCCAAGCCTACAATGTGAGAAGGATGCAAAACTATGTCAAGACTATGTGCTTTCAGAAGGGTGGAGATTTGGGTAACCTAAGGAGAATGGAGAGAGCAGCAGCAGGAGCCAACAGCCTGGTAAAGGCATGGGAGGACATGGACAGACACAGAAAAGGACTGTTTCAAGTGAGAAAGTCTGGCCACGAATGGAGGTAATTAGACTAGAGGAGAAACACCAGACCTTCCTAGGAAAGATAAAGTGCTAGATTAAAGGGAAAAACATGCTCACAGACTTCCCCTATTTTTAACCTCCATTATATGCACGGTGATGAATGAAAGCTTTTTTTTCTTAGAAAGTGCTGTTTCTGCTGCACTGCAAACTGGCAGTCTCAGGCTCCTGAAGGGAAATTCTTACCTGTGCCAAGTTCAGCTGGGCACGTTGCATTAGCATAGCTAGAAACAGCTGCAAGGAAGAAGGGAGTGTCTACCTGTTACTGAGGCCCAACAGTTTTAGCCGTAAATGTCTACTCAGACAAATTCTGCAGCTTATGCCTAAAAGAGGAGCCCTCAGGTAGGGATAAAAAGAGCTCTTCTGTACTGCAGAAACACTGGCCAACAAGGATGAAGTGATCCATGAAGAGCCAGAAAAGTTAGAATGATGACCTTAGGGCCCCACGTATCAGAAATGCTGCACAAATCCTGCAGTCTGGAAGTAAAAAGCACAACAATGTGTGGAGATCACCTCAAAAACAGATGACCCAAATCCATACCAAAACCCATACCCCTTGATACAACAGATTCTCACTCGGAGGCTTAGTGGAAGATACGAATATGCTTCAGTTCTTAAAAACAAAAAGGACAAAAAAGATCCCTTGAGATAATCCAGTGGGCTCACACAAACGCTATTAAGAAGCAGGGGGATATGGACTTGAAACAATTAGCCACCTGCAATTAGAGTTCTATATTCTTCATTTGAATTTGCAGCTGGATCTTTAATTTAGGCTTCAAATTTATTCGAACAGACGCAAATTTTACCTTAGACTTCACACAAATAAATAGGCAAATCGTCCACAGGTCATGCAGAAGCTCTGGGACCCTGAAGCAAAGCACTTTGTGCAACGAACAACATCTTTGTAAAATGGAATGCTGCTATTTCCTCTTCAGACTGTGTTGCAGATCCATCTACGTTACGGTGCAATCTTTGGAAAGACATTTGCCTTCAAATAAATACTACATACGTGCTTAATAATGCAAAGTAATTTTTCTGAAGAGAAGCAGTGCAATACTAATGATGTAAAAATTTCACCTCTAATATGTCCTTTGGAGTAGGTGACACAAAATGCACCACAGGGGTCCCCATCCTTGAGCTGGGTTTCCACAGGAGAAGCTGGCACCGAGGAAGAGTTCTGCTGGACCTGATGGAGCTGTCATTTTTATGTTCGCCCAAGGAGGTTGCTGGATTAAAGATTCAGTCTGGATATTTTACATGCTGACAAGAATTCAGTTTTAAAATTTGGCTAAGTGAGACTGAAGTCTCCACAAGGCCAAGGAGAACATTCTGTCTGCTGCGGATCCAAGAAGGGGGAAGGAATTCTTTAATGATCACAATTAGAAAGTGAATGGGTCAGAAGTCTTATGGCAGGGTTGGAGTCATATGCATCAGTATGTGATCATTGTTTTGACAAGCTCAGCATTGCCTTCTCTAGTTGCTTTGGCTACACTGTAAAATATTTCATGGGAAGGATATTCAAAATGGTTTCACCAGAAAAATAGTCCATGTTGATATAGAACTGCCTGACTTTTAGGCAAAATGACAGGTTCCTGGGTCTACAACAATTTTTCTGTCCTAGATAATAAAAAATGTGAAAAAACAAAACTCTTGTAACAAGATTTTCCATAAAGTAAGTATAACTGATTTTTAAAAGAGAGGAGAAACTTCCAAACAGACTGAAAAAAATGCTGGCTAGCATGTTAGATAATAACTTGCAGTCAAGCTCAACCAGCTCCTAGAGATATCTCAGACCTGCCCACAAAGTGGATGCTGGGAGTGACAGAACTTACATTGTGGAAAACTCTTACAGCTAATACAAACATCTGGTTTTGACATTAAAGATTTTGGTACATTATTGCTGCCAAGTAACCATCCAAGGGGGAGAGTTATTCCAACTAGATGTACAACCGTGTACTGAGTTTTCATTAACTAGCTGCAAGTATAGCGTTATCCCCCAGCACGTGTACCCAACTCCTCTTGCTCAGTATAAAACCAAATCGGTGACCCGCTTCAGTCCTGAGAACTGCTTGAGTGTGTAGGTGAAAGCCTTGTCCTCCTAACGACAGACAGGAGGACAGAAAATGGAATCTTGCTTCCAAACCATCCTCCCAAATGACTCACATCAGAATGAAAAGAAGAGGACTCAAAACATGACCCCAGAGATAAATTATCCTCACTTAACATGCCACATGCAGCAAAAGCCATATCTGAACCTCAAACACCCTGACTTCTTAGCATGTTCAAGCCCAGGATTTTTTCCTCGCGTGCTCCAAAAAGAAAGGATGACTTAATAATGGGAGATTAAAATTACTTTCCTATCCCATTGATGAGACAAAATTCACAGAAGACAGGTATTTTACTTGTCCTCTACATGCTTTGGACTAAACTGATGAACTCTTGGAAACAGACACCATCTTCTAGGTCTGAAAGTAACAGGCTTGGGGAAACCACAAATGAAGACAGACCCCAAAAGAAACTATTTCAAGACCTGGTATCAGCTTTTCATTTTCCTTGCTTTTGAAAAAGTCACCTTCGGTCTGTAGCATATCTATCAGAGGGAGCTGTGGACCAAAGCATTTTCAGCCACCTACAAGGCCCCAGGTTCACTCAGGGTGTGAGCTAACAGACTGGTGGGCCAAGGTAGTTCACCCTCAGCTCAGCAATTCTACTTGTCCTGTCTCTCCGGGCCCAGGATACTTGAGTCACTCAACTCTTCAATACCACCCTAGAGAACGTAGGGAGAAAAGCCTACATATGCCAGGGATACAGCCAGCCTTCAAAGACCCAGCTCTAGGTGTAAATCACACAGGCACATACATCTTCTCCTGGTGTTGGAGATGCTTCAACCTGAATGTGCGGTTAGCAATCCAGAGCTGATGTCAGTATGCACCGGCAACAAGTAATTCATATGCAAGGTCACTGCCAACAGTCCTGTCCCAGGGAGACTCCTTTTCGCCTGGTGGCTTCAGAGAGCAATGACAAAATGTCAATAATTCTGATTTGTTTTGATGCCTTCCATGACATTCTGCCATCCTAGGAATATTAGGTGAAAGAGCTGGATAAATCAGTTAAAAAAATCTAAAAGGCAGAGGGAAAAAAGCAAATCCATGTACACCAGATAGGCAGCCTTGGAAAAAGCAATTTATCTGGGTACCAGTGAGTCAGTAGCATTGCTTCCTATCCCCACTTTGTCCTGCTTGTTGCCATTACAACCTCTGCAATGGTAAATCTGGGCCGACTGATTAGTAACAACATCAGTGAAATTACAAAATAAGTATTGACCAGCAAATTTTCTTCAGTGCTCTACTTGGCTACATCTTTTCCATTAAGTGCCATCCTGTTTGCAGAGAGGAAATTCTGTGTAGCTGACCTTGGGAAAAAGCATCTTGTTTACCCAGGTCTGAGGAAAACTGCCTACAACATTTCTGCTGATCTAAACAGCTGCAGTGATACTTTGTAACTGGGTGAAAGGAAAAGCAGGAAGCCACTAGGCAAATACATCACTATAAAAAAAAAAAAAAAGTCCAAGCTAGGTAAGTCTGGTTAAAATAGCAATGGAAAAAAGGGGACCTGGAAGTTTAGCTAGGGTTGCCAACTGGTATTTATACCCCAACAAAACCCTACCACTGATTCTGAGCTCCTCCTCAAATCACATATAAATTATATATATATATATATCTGAAAAAGATGCTGAAGTAACTAGCCTTCACCATATGACGTAGCACTGACTGCAATGTGGGCCCTTTTAAGGGTGCTTTGTGCAAAAATCTATAATAAGTACTCATGCTATTTGAATGGATCACCTCTGCCTGCTTGTCTCCATTGGAGGAGGCCTGGCCACTCAAGAGGTGCTGCTGGAAATTAGGGCATTAGATTCTAACGGGGCCTGTCTCACCAGTACTGTGTTAGGAGACTGGCATTCCTGCTTTGGAAGACAACACACAAAGGGAAAGTGTGCAGCTGTGGGGCCCAGGGTGTGATAAGCATGACGCTTTTAGAATCAGAGGCATCCATATTATAGAATCATAGAATTGCTTTGGCTGGAAGAGACCTTTAAGATCATCAAGTCCATCTGTTAACCCAGCACTGCCAGGTCACCGCTAAACCATGTACCTCAGCACCACATCTATGGATCTTTTAAATACCTCGAGGGATGGTGACATAAGCACTTCCCTGGGCAGCCTGTTCCAGTGCCTCACAGCCCTTTTGGTGAAGAATTTTTTTCCTAATATCCAACCTAAAACCTCCCCTGGTGAAACTGGAGGCTTTTTCCTCTTGTCTTATCACTTGTTACTTGGGAGAGCAGACCCATCCCTAACTGCCTACAACCTCCTTTCAGGTACTTATAGAGAGCAATAAGGCCTCCTCTCAGCCTCCTTTTCTCCAGGCTAAACAACCCCAGTTCCCTCAGATGCACCTCGTAAGACTTGTGCTCTAGACCCCTCACCAGCTTAGTTGTCCTTCTATGGACACATTCCAGCACCTCAATGTCTTTCTTGTAGTGAGGGGCCCACCTGGGCACACTGTTGGCTCATATTCAGCCAGCTATTGACCAACACCCCCAGGTCCTTTTCCGCCAGGCAGCTTTCCAGCCACACTTCCTCAAGCCTGTAGTGTTGCATAGAGTTGTTGTGACCCAGGTGTAGGACCAGGCACTTGGCCTTGTTGCACCTCATACAACTGGCCTCAGACCATCAACCCAGCCTGTCCATACCCCTCTGTAGAGCCTCCCTACCTTCAGGCAGAAATGCTGAAATATTGGAATAAATACCGAAATATTTCCTGTTACCTGACACATCCAGGTGTTCCAGGTTTGGACACAGTGACACAACATCAAAGACCGCCTCATTGGAGATGTTGTAACAGCCAGACACCTCCAGCCTCCTCAGTTCTGGACAGCACTGGGCAATGGTGTAGAGTCCTCTGTCTGTGAGCCGCCTGCAGCCACTAACAATTACCGTCTCCAACATGAGACATACGTTGGGTGTATCCTGACAAAGCCTCCGGGTCAGCACTTTAAGAGCCCTGTCTACGTTGATTGTCTCGCCGGTCAGGCGAATAGTCCTCCAAAGGCGAGGGTCCCAGGCAAGGTTATACCAGCGGCGGCACACACGGGCACAGCGGCACAGCTGGTTGGTGGGCAGGAAGGAGAATATCTGGATCATGGAGTGGTCGGGCAGCCGGTCTATGTTGGCCTGTTCCTTCTGGTGCTTGGATGCCAGCCGAATGAGAGGATGAGTGAGACGGGTTGGAGGTGGTGAGTGGACCATAGCAACAGTTTCCCCAGTGATTGAGGATGAGGACGTTGACGACCCTCTGCCATTCTGGAAACCAGGGGAATTTGGTGGAAATATTAATGCTGGACTGGGTGTGCTGAGCGTCCGCATGCTCAGGTCGGAGTCTGGAAGACAAAACACATGATTTCAATAAGCAGTGGGTGGATGCAGAGCTCTGCCCAGCACAGCACCCTGCTAGCCCAGGAGCTTGATGGGCTTCAGAGTGTGCTGGGCATTAAACAGCCATTCTTACCAGTGAGAGTGAGGAAACACATATTTCAAAATCTCTCTTAGAGCACACTCTGAAAACACTGTTCACCGTCATGCTGGGTACATGACAGAGATGCACCACTAGCACAGTCAAACCGTGCCAGCAAAGGAGGTGCTGCAGGTCTGAGCCCTGTGGCAGAGATAGCAGCGGGAGCCCAGGGATTTTAATTCTTCATATTCTTAACTGAACACTGCAAGAAATGAGTACATTTGAGTCTCAGGCTTTTTTTGACAGCGGGTAACTGCCCATAACCTTGGCACTACCTAGGCAGCTGCGAGGTGAGAGGAGGAATACTGTAGTTCTTTGGCCCTCAGCTTCTTCAGCTGTTCAGTGGGAGGCCAAAGAAGAGCTCACAAGGCAAATAGCTACTTCCTTAACAGACCTCGGCAGATGGATATGCATATCCCTGCACACTTATTTTCATTGTGTCATTAAAGAAGTTTATTTTTCATTCATGCAAACTGGGAATCAGAAGTTCAACCAAGAGCCCAGTGACTAGTTCTTGAAGGGGGGTTGGCTGTGCCTCTTCATGCACACTCCTTTCCAAAGGATTAAAGTGAACTTCAGCTGGATTTGAAGAAAGAAGTCCAGAAAAGTAAGTGGCAAAGAGGCAGCCTGATACAGAGCTGTAGCACGCTCTTTTTGCTAGGGCCAATTGTCACACTGGAGGCAGTGAACCCAAAAAACCCCACAGAAAATAATTTGTTACGCCTGCACCTTCTTTATTTCCCTTTATTTGCAAAAAGCAGGCACAAAATGAGAGGTCTCTACTACTAAGACAGGTTGCCTTTGCTGTGAGATTATTTCAACTGTTTTGCCTCTGCGCTGCCATTGCTGCCTATGAGTCATTTCCACTCCTGCTCCCAGCTCTCCAAGCAAAGCAAGTAAAAGACTGGAAGACAACCAGGTTATAATTTTGATAGTCTAGCAAATGCCAAGGGCAATACATTTAGAGACCCTGAGATAATTCAGCACTATGCTACACAAGATGCAGCCAGTGTATGAGAGATGACGGAATGATAGAATGGTTTGGGCTGAAAGGGACTTCAAAGATCATCTAGTTCCAACCCCCCCTGCCATGGCAGGGACACCTCCCACTAGACCAGGTTGCTCAAGGCCCCATCCAACCTGGCCTTGAACACCTCCAGGGATGGAGCATCCACAACCCCCCTGGGCAACCTGTGCCACTGTCTCACCAACCTCAGAGTGAAGAATTTCCTTCTAATTTCCAATCTAAATCTGCCCTCTTCCAGTTTGAACCCATTACCCCTTGCCCTATCACTACAGACCTTTGTAAAAAGGCCCTTCCCAGCATTCTTGTAGGCCCCCTTCAGATACTGGAAGGCTGCAATGAGGTCTCCCTTGAGCCTTCTCTTCCCCAGGCTGAGCAAGCCCAATTCTCTCAGCCTGTCTTCGTTGGAGAGGTGTTCCAGCCCTCTAATCATCTTTGTAGCCCTCCTCTGGGCCTCTCCAACAGGTCCTGATGAATGCTGCTGCTGAGCACCCTCCTTCCATCTCTGACTTCCCAGTACTGATCTCAACAGAAATTCTTTATGAAGGAAAGCACCATTCAGAGATGAATACGGAAACCACAATTTCATGCCCAGTAGAATAACCACTGTTGGAAAATCACAAATGAAGTTAAGAACAGTGGTTTTAGAGCATCAAGCTTTCCTCCACATCACATCTTCTGCTATCACTTCAGTGTACAGACATTTCAGGGAAGTGTGCAAAGCCATCTCCTTAAGTAACACCGACTCTATAGCTCTGTGATCATGACAGCACAGGTATGTGCTAAGCAGGGTAGAGCCAGAAATGCATTCAACAGCTAGAAATGCATTCAACAAACCTGCCCAAGTCTGAGTTTAGGCAGAGTTTTAAATTAAGTACATTTTAGATGAACTTGAACAATGTATTACACATGAATTTCCCCATCAAGCTGTTACTTAGCCGAGCACAGGCATGCTCTGATCTCGCTAGCCACAACAGTAGCAGCCGCAGGCCTGAGTTTTCACTGTGTGCAAGGGAGAGAGGCACAGCTATTTAGCTGAAGAACCCAAGACATGAAGTCCAGCAGCTTGCCCAAGACCACCTAGTTCAGTTGCAGGGAAATCAAAATCATCATCTCACACCGTGAAGGAAAACCCTACACTACGCAGCTCCTTCCTTCTTCCTCTACAGTATCTTGTTTTACTTAGAAATTCAGTATTTCAACAACTGACAGAAGAAACACTTTCTTCAAGGCTTCTGAGCCTGTGCCATAGCTACATGGACCTAACCCAGGGATTTGTGTATTTTTGAGCAGGAACCATATCTTAACACAGAGTGGGTTTTGCAGACACTCTGCTCCCTTTTGAGACCTCCTAATAATCCCCTGGCAGCTATTGCAAGTAATTGCATTGAGGAGTGTTATCTGGAAAGCATCTGGTATACTCTGGTATTTTAAAAATGAGATTTGCAGCTGGAGAGAAAAAAACCAAAACGCCAGCAGCAGCCAGACTCCTGCAGACAAGCACTGACTCCGCCGACCACTTAGGCAACAGTCCCCTAGATTAATTTTTGCAAGGACTTACCATATGTTTGACCTCCCTCATATTACCACCAAAACCAATGACAGTGCCTGAAGTTAAACATGTGCAGAAGATGTGGCACACTTGGAGCCTTTACCTTCTGCTCTTTACTTGAGATTTGAAGTCAAGGATGCTTGTAATATAAAAGAACATACATTTTTTCAAGTGCTGGATGTATCTTGCACCACTATATATTTGGTATTGTGAATTCCTCTCCTTTACTTTTATTTTTTAATTTGCTTTGGGCTTTTTCTTTGTTTGTTGCTTGTTTGCTTTTTACACAAACCAGCACCAAAAGGGAAAACAAAACGATATAAAGAAAACCCACAGAACAAACACTTGTTTCTACACTGCAAAATAGATGGAACTAAAATCAAAACCAAAAAGTTTCTTTTTTTAACATCTGCTATAAACAATTTTTAGTACTGTGGGAATGATTAGCTCATGGCAAGACAGTCTCCCAACATATTTTGAAAACATACATTTTTAGTCTGTTATTGTTGAAAACACCTAGAAGTCCCTGCGGGGTTACATTCTTCCCTACTCTGCATTCCTACTTAAGTATAAAAGTACTTAAGTATACCTAAGTATAATGTAACACTCCATGGTTCTCCCCCTCTTCCCTGGTGATCAAAGCACCGAACTACTAATACGGACAATCTCCGCTCCTTGTGGATCGAACATGGCATCCTTTTGTCACTCTTGGGCACTCTGTGAATAATCCATTCCTTAGACACCCTGGGTGCATGCATAATGAATTACCAAAATGTGCTTTTTAACTTAGACATAGAGCTAAAAAAGGTTTGACCTTCTGTTTTATGGGTATGCTCCGTGCTTGCTCTATGCTCTCTTAATTCTCTCATTAGTACAGCAGCGCCAGATGTGCATCCCGTATTTCCTTTACCTTCAGCCCTGAAGGTGTGTCATGTGAAACTTCCTCCACCTTTGGGGCATGGACTTCCAGACAGACACATACATGTACATAGTTATGCACCCTGCCTTCCAGCCCCAAAGTATTTTGGAAAAAGACTGTAGTGTTGTCATAATGTTTAAACAAGAGTGTCGAGAGAGCGTTACTGCTCTGCTGAGCCCATAATGCAATATGCTCTCAGGCAGGAATTGTGCTCGTAGCTCAGCTAAACTCTGTACAGAGCTATTCTCACTTTCTGGTCATTGTAAAAAGAAAAAAGTGAGCAGGTGAGTCCAGGAGCCTTTTTTGCCAGTAAAAACCTGGAAAGCTTTTTGCTAGCATTTAAAGCTTCAGAAAAACACTTGGTCTACTGTACATTTTCCAGGCTTTTCAAGGATTGTTGGGAGGGCTTTCTAGAGCACTATCTGAACCTCTGAAGGGTTTCCTTCAAATTTTGTTCTTTACCAATGGTTCTCCACCATTTACTGAGTGCTAGCTAACAGGCTGGGTCCCTCTGAGACAGGGCAACTTAATGATGGTGTGACATTTTCCTGGAAAACAAACCAATTGTTTCCAAGCCTGACATGCAGCTTTACATTTTGGTGATCTTGGAAGGTAAAAAACAAATTACAAAGCAGCCCTCCCTACAACCTCTTTTGCCCCTTTCCCTCCCTGATTATCAATCTTCTGTGCAAGATGCGTTTTGTTAAAGTTTTGCTTGGGCTCTGAAAGTTGTTTGTTGATGTACGAGAAAATTTCTTAACAATCTTTAAAGAAATCTCAAAAGATGCGTGCCAGAAACAGAACTATAAAAGCTGACACAGAGGGAGAAAATGCACTGGAGGGAGTTTTCTTATTCCATTAGGAATCTGGTTTATTTCAAAGGATTTTTTTTTTTTTTTTTCCCAGTTTGTTTCCAAATTAATCTGGGGGGAAAGAGCCTTTAAATACATATGATTTAAACCAAGATCTAGTCTGTGTTCCTTCTGGCATGGACAACAATATGCAGTCTCTGATTTCAGAACCAGAGAGAGAAAACAGTGTGGTATTTTTGCTAGTCCAGAGATGTACACTAACACGGGACACTTCAGGTCCACAGCCCAGCATGGACTTTTAAAGACTGAACCATTTTCCATATTTAAAGCATGAATCTATTCAACCACACCTTCCACTACAGTACTGCAGGTACTGTGTGCCTCTTTCTAAAGTGAATCCTATATTGAGCTCCTCAAGTTAAAAAAAACTAAAAATGAAAATTTTGATAAATAAGAATCCGAAGTTTGGTACCTGTCAACTAGAAATGATTCTTCATGTTGATCTGATGCCACAATGGAGGTTTTTAGCAAAATTAAGGCAAGAATTAACCTGAACTGTGGTCAAGCTCTGAAAAGTCAGTCTAGCTGAGAAAAATAAAAAGCAATTCACGTTTCTGTAAAAATGTTAGATGCAAAATAATGTGCACAGGAAGCATTTACGCATAGTACAGAAACATCACTTAGCATCTCTGCAATTATATTACATATTTACAATGCGGGTATAGACCACATTTTTACCACAATACCGTCAACTTTGTGCATGCCAAGGAAGTACTCCTTTCACAGAGACTGAGGAAAGTGGGAACTTCATGGCTGTAGCAGCTACTGTCTCTGGTGCAAAGGGGAACAGATGCAGCTGACAGGCTTCTACAGGGGGGACGCTGCAGGCAGATTCAAGGAGAGACTTGTGAATTTGAGAGACATGTCAAATATGGCTGTGTGCCCTTAGAGGAGATGAGGAAAAGGAGCTGGCTAGGACAGCAGGCTACGTCGGGGCCCTGGGCATGGATGAAGTCCTAGAAAAAGTAATACCTACAAAAGAGCGTCTTCCATATTGCAAACGTCCTCAGGTGTTTCTCTCAGGCTGTTACCCTACTGACCTCAGTTCTCTCCAGCTCCAGGAGGCTGGGAGGAATCGAAGAGCCCATGATAGTGAAGAGGCAGCTGGAAAAAAACTCACCACGCAAACTTGCACGGGTCTGGAGCGGTCAAGTATGCCAGGGGGAAAGGGTTACTCAGTGGAGACAGGTACGTGATTTTGCGACCTTTTACAATGAGGAATGTATAGAATGAGAAATGTCTCGTCTCTCTCCAAGTACTCTTAAACCATCTCTGATGCGCATGTCTGCACTGTTCTCAATTTCCAGGGACAGCTATTGCTCTGAGCTCTCTGTTCCAGTGCTGTCACCGTATCAAGTTTCTAAGTTTTTCCTCTTACCCAACTCATCAAAGAAGCTGTTTCTTGTCCCTCTCCTAGTGATTGTGAAGAATGAGAGGTCTCTACTCTTCCCACAAGGATTTCTCACACGCCTTTGCTCAAACTTCAGACCTTTCTTTCTAGTCACATTAATATTCACAGTGTCTTCTAGTTTTTCCTTTACTTTTTCTCCAGTTCATGTGTATTTCTCTTAAAGCACAACGCAGCACACTGAGCACCACACACCACCACACCTCACCAGCAGCAGCTAAAGTGGAGTCCTTTCCACCTAGATTTCAAGGTCAACCTTCCAGATTTCAACAGTCTCAGAAGTATGATGCATTCAGTATGTGATTCAAGGCATTGCCCGGATTCCCGTGTGCCATACAGCTGCCTGGCCATTTATTTTCTTCATCCACATTTATATAATCTACTCATCTTCCTCCTACCTGTCTCCTTAGAAAGTGCTATGTTTTCTCTCTCAATCTTCTATTTCTTTCAAGAGCATTTTGAATACAGAGCAACCTTCTCAAATTGTGCTAATTTTCATTTTTCCAAACAGGCTGCAGGTCCAGTATCATAAATTTTAATCCATTCCTCTGTATATTGGTAGTTTTGTGTCTCATTTCAGTTCAAATAGATGACTTCTGGAGAGGGATGGCAAGTCTCACAACCTGTTAATGAATACTGTAAGTTACAGCAGAGCAGATCCCTAAAGGGCCCTTCTTGAAACATCATCACAGCTGACAAATACTCAGTGATAACTATGCAATATACTATTCCTCTTCAGTGGCCACCTTATGATGATTTCATTTAGTCCATATTTCACCAGCTTGGTTCCAAGGCAGACATGCAAAAGTCTAAATAAACCTGAGGCAGGTTACAGCTACTGTTTCCCTGTCACCAGACAATTTATTCTTAGCAACACAGAATATTAGATTGAAAAGTAACTTCAAAGGAACAAATAAACAAAAAACTTTGGCAAAGATGAAATCTTATTTCTTATCCTATGAGATCCTGTAGCTCATGCAACTCTCTTTCTGAGAGCAAAGACCTGCAACAAAGCTCAGTTTTTCAGTATAAGAAGTACAAGCTGCTTATGCAGCCTTGGAGCTCATGATGTAATTGCATCCACATACTCCTGGAAGGAGCGGTTCCACAGAACTTAAAATAATCTTTTATAATTTTTAAAAACCTCCCAAAGAATGTAATAAGAAACCGTACCTATGTGGAAGAGGGATATGTTAACTTAAATTTGAAACCATTTCATAGTAGTTTCTGTGCGACATTTTACACCCTGGATTATACTGGTGTAACTTCCCCGTGACTTTGAGCTCCAGTTTTCTTTAGTCTATAAACTCCTCCACGTACATTTGGAGGCCTGATCTTGCATTCCTGGCATATTCACACTAGATGCTTGAAGTCAAACAGCACTGCAAGTGAAGTAATCATTATAATTTTATTAAGCAAATAATTCTTCCTTACAATGTATTTGTCAAAAGCTGAAACTAATTTCCCCCCTACCGACTTTGTCCCCTGCAACGTGGCAAGAATAAATTTTATCCCCGTATTTTTGAACAAAGCTAAAAATATGAAGACTGAGGAGAAAAAAGAAAAAAGTAACCCACCTATTAATTTATAAAGTTACAGCATCTTTGTTTTGCCTTTGGTACCACTGATAATACTAGCACATCAGTTCTGAAGGTCTGTCAGAGCACCATTGCTGGGGAATTACATAGAGAGATGGTGCCTTTTTTCCATGTTCAGTAACCCCAAAATGAATTCCATACAAGCTTAAGTACAAGCTCTTATTACACCCCTTCAGGTCAGATCCTCTCCCAACTCCTTGTGGTATGTCAGGGAGCTCGTCCAGCTGAGCTAGTTTACATCAACATCAACAAGGAGTGCAGATCAGAAAGAGGAGCTCTGTGGAGCAAAGCTGTTACTGCACAAAACCCAACATCCACAGACCTGGAAAGTGGGTGTTAGTTTTTGGACAATGTCTAATTTAATCCCCAAACCTGCATGCTCAGTAGAGGTTGACTTTAGTGCTTCAGGTGGTTTTTTTACTTTAGTTTCACCTGAGAGTAACTGGGTTCATGTACCTTGTGGAGATAACTAAAACACAGTAAAAGCAGGGACTAAGGATAGAGTAATTTCAGAAGTGAGCTTTGGACCTGAACAAAAATGCTTACGTAGATGAACCCACTGCTCTATGAAGAACCTCCTGTCCACCTCCTCCCAATCCTGAGTTACCACTCCCATGCTAATCTGTACCACCTAGAGGAGAGGCATCCTGTGGCCTACTGAGTTCTCAGGACTGGATTATCACTGGACCAGACATGTTGCAATTCATTGTCCCCCATTTTGGGGATTCCCACACCTATGGGGATCCAGTTCTTTGCCGTTCAATGCATTGCTTTGAAATGTGCAAACCAATTGTGGTTAGAATGAAAATAAGCATTTACAAGATGCTTACATATAAGCATCTTATATATATATTTCTATATAAAGGTCTAAGATAAATAAGGTAACAAAAAGATAGCAAGTTTGCTTAATTTCAAAGTCATACTAAAAAGCCTGCCATCCTCTCTCTCTCTCTCCACCTGACAAGTCCTAATTAACCCAGGAATTCCATCCTGGTGAACAAAAAAACCTTCCCAATTCACGCAGAAAAGGATTTGGGTCAGTCAAACAGGCTTATGACTATATTCTGCTTTTTCTTTGAGTTACTCTGACATACTCCAAGGGCAAATTTTTTTTCAAGTAAACCACTTTTCTGCCTGACTGGGCAACATTTACATTTCTGTGTTCCAGTTTTTTATGCATTGATCTTCATTTTTCATTTAAAACCCACTTTACATAAATATAGGTAAGATAAGTGCACATAGCTGGGTACTGGCTCTGAAGCTCTACACACATGGCCAGAACCAGTTGCTTAGAGTGACACTGAGCTGGGGCAAACAGATCCTACTCTGTCCTTGAATGATACACTGACATGAGGTTTGTGTTGATGCAATTGTATCTTTGCAATTTATATAGAAAACTGGAACAAATTTCTAATGGCTCCCAACTTTAAAATGCAGAAATCTAGCCAGCTGCTCCAGTCAGGTGTAGCTGTTCCACTAGCTCACCTCAAAACCAGAAGAATTTGGAATAAAAGATGAATCAGTTTACATTATTATAGAACTTCAAGAGAAGTTGCTGGACATTACTTTATGGGAGGGAAACACTTTCAAAATCCCCAGTTGGGGATCAAAACCAAGAGGACCTGAAGAATCCTGAAATGTAGCTCCAGTAGATGTGTGTTGCTCTAAACAGAAAATAATATACAAAGCAGAGGAGTGCTTGTCTGTGGGGAAAGCTGACAATATAATCACTGGGTTGTGTAATCAAGACGAGTTGTACCCAGTTGGTAGCAAATTCTACAGCAGACAAATAATTCCCCCAAGAATGACTGTTTCCAGCATATTCAACAAAAGTGAATTACTCATGTAAAAGAGCATTGTCTTTCATAATCATATACTGGCATTTTAAAAGTGCACAACCCAGAAATTATTAACGTCCAAATCAACAAGGGATCCAGGTTTTTCCTCTAAACTGGAGAAATAAATGGTAAGCAATAGGCTAAACAGAAATAACAGCAGCAAGACATTTAAAGACAAAGTTGTTCTTTCATAATACACAAGTTTAGATGCCAAAGATTCATTAAATCAATGTCATTTAGAACAGTCCAAATATCCTTCCTAGAACAAATTCAGGCTTTATAAACACAGGCTTTGCAGACCATCCAGGAAGAGATGCCCTTCTAAACTATGGGCCAGAGTTCTACACAGCACAAGAAGAGGCCTCTAGATTAAAAAAAAAAATAAAAAAAATAAAAAATTACCAGAAGACAAATGAGCAGGTAAAGCCAATCCCAACTGAGCCCAGTTCAGCCCAGCTCCTTTTGGATTACTCTGTGAGATACCTGCACGTGCCCACCCGGAGCCCCAGCTGAGGGGCTGTCTGTCAGAGCAAATGACATATCTCTCTACCAGCTAATTTATTAATAAGGGAGTGGTAACAAAAAACAACAATGCTGCCAATAGAAAGGAGAACACAACCCTCTTCTGTAAAAGCTGCTCAATTAGCTACCCTGTCATTGCTTACTCCAGGGTGGGCAAGGTGAGCTCTTTTCAATCTGTAGGAGAATTTCACCAAGGCACTAAGACTGATGCTTTTGCAGACTAGGGGAGACTCCATCAAGAGCCCTCCCTGGTTCTGTAGGATGGCCACAAATTACAGAAAATCAGCAGAACTGTGCAAAGCATAACCGAAGTGTTCAGACCTGCAACACCTGCTCCTCATCAGCTCCGATCCATTTACACTTCAGTTTCCAAAGTTTATTTTCTTTCCCAGGAATGAGATTCCTTCAAAAGCACCTGCTAGCATCCTGGCAAGGATTCTCTCATTTTGCAGGCAAATACCTCATTTCTAGGGTTGCATCCCTTCTCCCTTTTGACATGAGACCAAACTAAGAAAGCAAAGCTGGTCTCCAGAGCTTTTTGAAGGAATGGTAGGAAACTTCACTTAATCCATAGTTTGACATTTCTTACAAATCCACAGTGCTACCACTACAGTTACAGACAAAGGAATAAATTCAGCAACTCCTTCAAATTGCCTTTGGGACCCGGATGAGAGGAACACTCTAGAGGGGTTGAAAGAGAAGAAATGTAGGTTTCCAAAGCAGAAACCCAGGACACCAGCACCATTGAATTTATCCAACACCTCTCTAACAAAAATACATAAACTGAGGATTTTTCATAATAAACACTTCATGTTATATGAGCCCTGGAGCGACAGTCAGTCATCCCCTCTTCTGTTACAAACACACACAATATTCATACAATGATGCACTGAGCAAACACAGAGTGCTTATTGAGAATCACAAGGATTACAATTTTGTTTATGGGAAATCTGGGAATTAAGCTGGGAAAGAGACATGGCCACTGGCAGCTTTCTCCTACTAGAAAAGGGAACTGGCTCAAGCCCAAGTGCCCTATGTTGCATGGATTCCTGACCACCAGTGTGAAGCAGTCCCAGACTGTGTCAAAACAGATGGTACTTAGAACCACAGAAGAAGTGCATCAGCCATCCTCTGAAACCTGGTCCTGCTGTCTGAGGTCCCACTTGCTGTGTCTGTGACTTGTGATGTATAAATTGCAGATTGCTATTTATACGCAATAGCATATGGCACACTGACATTTGAGGAGTGTCAGATATACGTACATGCAAGTAGACCAAGAATTCAGCACTCTGTATTTATGGCAACTTCAAGAACTTCCCAGTCTACTGAAAGCCATGATAAATAATTGCCTCACTGTTCATAAAATATTAACTGACTGTAACTATTCCTTTTCAATTCATTGCGATTTCAATTTACTGCAATGAGATAAAACTATTCACAAATTGCTTTTATGTCATTTTCCCTTCATTAAATCAACAGAATCACAGAATGGTAGGGGTTGGAAGAGACCTCTGGAGATCATCTAGTCCTATTCAAAGCAAGAACTCTGGCATTATCTAAATTCTTCAGCCTCTTATTTTTTGTATTAGCCTAACCTTAATATATTAAACAGCATCACAAATTTCTAGCTCTATATGTGATTTCACATTTACCCTCAGATTTAGTATCAGCAGCTTATAGCTCCTGGAGATGCTGGAAGACGCTGCAGAGAAGGGCTACTAAGATGATTAGGGGACTGGAACATCTCTCTTATGAGGATAGGCTGAGGGACCTGGGTCTATTCCGTCTGAAGAAGAGAAGATTGAGGGGAGATCTCATCCACCCTTATAAATACTAAAGGGTGGATGTCAGGGAGATGGGGCCAGTCTTTTTCTGTGGTGCCCAGTGACAGAACAAGAGGGAATGGAAATAAACCTGAGCTCAGGAAGTTCCATCTAAACATGAGGAGGAACTTCTTTACTTTGAGGGTGACAGAGCACTGGAACAGGCTGCCCAGAGAGGTGGTGGAGTCTCTGTCTCTGAAGACATTCAAAACCCACCTGGATGCCTTCCTGCGTAACCTGCTCTAGGTGACCTTGCTCTGGCAGGGGGGTTGGGCTAGGTGATCTCCAGAGGTCCCTTCCAACCCTACCATTCTGTGATTCTGTGATTAACCTCTTCATCAGTGACCTGGATAATGGCACACAGCACACGCTGAGCAAGTTTGCAGTTGACACAGAACAGGGAGGAGAGGCTGATATGTCAGAGGGTCATGATGCCATCCACAGAGACCTTGATAAGCTGGAGAGAAATGGACTGACAGGATGAAGTGTTGGGGCCTGAGCTGTGGGCTCNGCTGGCACCACAGTGGGCAGTGGAGGAGCTGGGCCCATGGGAACCTATGGCAGGACTGTCTGAAAGAAGACTTCTGAGGGGATGTTGCTGAGTTCAGTGTTGGCCTGTGTGATCAGGCAACTGACGGCAGCATAAAGTGATGATGGCTGAACCAGCACAACACAAGAGCATCATGAAGTTCAACAAAGCAAAATGAAAAGTCCAGTACCTGGAGAGAAATAACCACATGTACTAGCACAGCCTGGGGCCCAATGAGCCAGAAAACAGCTTGGCAGAAAAGGTCTTTGTAGACACCAAATTGAACATGAGCCAGCAATGTGGTCTCAGCGTAAAGAAAGCCAAGAATGTCCCAGGCTGCATTAGAAGAAATGTGGTCAGGAGGTTGAAGGAGGTGATGGTTCCCATCTGCTCAGCACTAGTGAGGCCATACGTGGAGTGCTGTGTCCAGTTCTGGGCTCCCCAGTACAAGACAGATGTGGACATACTGGAGAGAAATGTCACAGAGATGATCAACTGATTGGTGCATCTGACATATCAGAACTGGCTGAGAGATCTGAGATTGGTCACCCCAGAGAAGAGAAGACTTAGGGGGATCTTACCAATGCATATAAATACCTGAAGGGAGGGTGTAAAGAAAATGAGGCCAGGTTCTTCTCAGTGGTACCCAGTGAATAGACTAGAGACAGTAGGTTCAAACTGAAATACAGGACATTCCTATTTAAACAAAGTTTTTCATTGTGAGACTGGTCAAGCATGGGATCAGGCCACCCAGAGAGGCACGGAGTCTCCATTCTTGAAGACGGTGTCCTGGGCAAAGTGCTTTATTTAGCCCTGCTTTGAGCCAGAGGTTGGACAATCTCTGAAGTCCCTTCTAAACTCAACTATTCAGTGGTTACCAATTAATTTGAACTCATCAAGCCTGTTGTCTTTGAGGCCTCACACAGAGAACAAACAATGCCTAATTAAAGCAATTCAAACCCTCATGAAAATGTCATAATAAATGTGTTAATTCACAAACTCTGAGTGAAGAGGTTAAGTAATCTTGACCTGTGTAGCCGAAGACTGAAGAGAATATGATAATCTGTGCCGTTACCTCCAATGTATGTAGGTAGAAGACAGAGGTGATGGAAAAGTTACTGTACTTGAGAAGGTATGCGAGAAGGAGCAGTAGCAAAGTTTGAGACTAAGAAAACATTGCAGTTGAGGGTTAAAAATTATCACACAGTACACAATTAGGTCAAGGCCTAGGCTGCTGAGAGGGTGAGTGGGGATTGACATCTAGAGGTTTCTCGAAAGCAGTCAGATTAAAAAAAAAAGAAAACAAACAAAACACAACGATAGAGGAATTAATCTATGAAGAAAATTCTGCTTTAAGCTGCTGTTTAGACAAGATGACTCAAGAACTTTCCCACCCTTCATCATCAGCCAGCCCTGATTTGTCACTCATGCTTGCCTTTCTAAAACAGAGAAGTAAAATTCTTACTGAAAGTATTTATCAGGGTGCATGAAAGATTAAGGACAGCATAACAGTGAGCGATCAATGCTCTTTTCATCAGCAAAGCTGTGCCACCCTTTTCTGACAGGTTGGCACAGACACACACTTTGTGCTGTGAAGCAATGCCCTTGCTACAACTTTTTCAAGGTTGTTTCAGTACGCGCTTTTACAGATTTTGTACTCCTGATTCATAACATGCAGACCATTCTCCATTTCAGAAGAAAAGAGAATGAAGTTCACTGCAATCTCCATGATCCACAGAAGCGTATTAAACCCTGCTCGTGTGGGCCAATGAGACTGCTGTACTTCAGTGAAAATTACTAATGATGCTTTCATTTTTTCCTATAATATGATGAGTATACTGAAGATCCTTGCAACTGACAGCTTGAGTTTGAAAGACAGCACTGGCTGGCCTCAGTTCTGGGACTTCTGAGCAGCACACTCCATTGCTAGTCTTCCTCCTCGGTGCAGAAAAAGTAGCAAGTGTTCTTCTCTGTGGAGCTGAGGCTACAGAATTCTTGGTGGGATGCACAATGTTAATCTTGTGGACAAGCTTAACTACTAAACTACTACATTGTCACTGAAGTCCTAGTGAATTCACACTCAGAATACCTTCAGTTCATCTGACACTTCTCCTTATAAGACCAACTTCAGAAGTTAGACTGATGGACACAAAGCACAGGTGAAAGGCATGCTCTGGTAAGCTGCAGAGAAAGCAAAGCCGTGTCCAGCTGGTGTACTACTACTATATTTAAGCAGAAAAGTGATGACAAGGCTGTGTTTACGTATGTGTGATGAAAATCAAGGTACATGTAATGAGCCTTGGGCTCTAGAAAAGGCATTTAACACTGTTACAGTTCCACTAGGTACTGAAGCTTCAGGTGGACAAATTACAGTAATGACTTAATCTTCTCCTCCTTAATTGCACAAGACTTCAAGAAAAAGACTAACACAAAAAAGAAATTTATAAAAATGTATCTCTAGCATTTTTCAGTATAATTTGGAAACATGGAGCACAGCCAACACAGAGAGATCACAAAGTCACATTTTAAAACTTCTAATGAGGAGGTAAAAAGAATTTATATTAGGAAATGTTTTAGGAACCCACAGTGACTCTACATTTTCCAGCTCACTGGATTTACAAGCAAAGAGGCTGATGCTGCAGTATCTGGATGCTGAATACTTTCTGGGATGTGTGGAATATCAGTGGCTACTGTAAATTCAGAGCAGTCAGCATCTCATGGGATCGCAGCTCCCCTCGCCCCAAGCGAAACCTGAAACACTGCCGGGTTGGTTCACTCTCTCTGTTCTATTTGTGGCACATAGACTTTTCTAACATCACAAATTGCCTGGAAAGTATTCTCCTTGTTTCATTATACTGAGCTATACTCCACTCATGCTGAACTCATGACTATTTATAGCATGTAGTGAACATGTCGGTATGAGAAATGCTGAATAAAGAAGAGTTCGCAAACATCAGGCCACTAAGCTACTGTAATGCAGTTATAGTGACATTTACTTGGTCCTTCACTTTAAATCCCGTTTACAGAACACATGAGCTACGTGCAAGTCAGTGATAATGCCAGTATTACACACAATTCAGGAATACTTTTACAGCCCTGATGGTGATTACAGAACTAGTACAAAATGTTGAAGTTTTCACTATTTAATGCTTACCCAGGCTGCCTTTTTAAGGAAAACACCTAATAAGGCCTTGAGTTTACTGAAATGAGGTAACAAACACACCTTGCTGAAGTGATATTTGACTCACAAGGCTTTTATGTTGAATGGCCTGTGTTGATTTAGAAATCTCCATTTCATAAACTCTGGAAGGGGAGAGGCCTGTATTCCCGAGTGATCTGCTGTGTTATAAAACAGCCAGATACCACTTGAAAACCACACAATACGAAAAGGCTTCAGAGAGGCGCGCACAGTGCCTCCACCCACGAGGGCCGATCGTTAGACGTGGACATCAGGTTTTCCTTCCTCCGAAACAAAGGTGGGATGCCTGCCTTGGGACTGAGCCATGGTTCCTCCACACTCCAGTGAACTGGTCACTTAATTACTTTTAATATCCGCAGCACTCACCAGTGATGCTACTGGGTCTTCTACACTGAGTATAATGAGTTTCATGCAAGTGCAGCTGTATCTGGGGAACAATTCAGGCAGAATAAGTTATTTTAGCTGAGGCTACAGCTGGCAGAGCTCGCTCCTTTGGCAAATCGCTTAAGTCCTTGTAACATAACAAAGCTCCATCTGCCTGCAGCACATTGCAGAAAGCTCACCATCCTTTCTGTGAACAGCTATTTAATCCTTGAACAGAATGTAGATTTTTGTTTACAGAAAAACTTCCAAATGTCAAGAACATGAAGCAATCTCATCACAATTGAACTGCATGTACCATCATAGAATCATTCAGGTTGGAAAAGACCTCTAGGATCATCTAGTCCAACCTTCTTCAAACATCTTCCTATCCCCTAGACCGTGTCTCGAAGCACCACATCTACCTTGTTTTTGAACACCTTCAGGGATGGTGACTCCATCACCTCCCTGGGCAGTCTGTCCTAATGGCTAATCACTTTCAGTGAAGAACTTCTTCCTGATATCCAATCTAAACCTCCCCTGGCACAACTTGAGGCCATTACCTCTCATCCTTTCATTAGCTACCTGGGAGAAGAGACCAGCACCAGCCTCACTACAACCTCCTTTTAGGAAGTTGTAGAGAGCAATGAGGTCTCCTCTCAGTCTCCTCTTCTCCAGACTAAACAATGCCAGTTCTCTCAGGCACTCCTCATACGACATGTTCTCCAGACCCCTCACCAGCTTTGTTGCCCTTTTCTGCACCCATTCCAGCCTTTCTGTATACAAAGGTGTGGATGGAGAATGTGCATGAGATTACTGTTGATATCAAAATGAGATCTAGGAACATGCGATGACGTCATGGCCCAACCTCAGCAAATGGTTTGAGTAACATCATCTTCTAAGTGAACCATTTGTGGTATGTGTGTGTGAAAAATGCATAAAACCAGAGGGTGCTTCCCTAAATGGATCCTGACAGAAGGGAAGAAAATCATCACTCTCCAAACAGTCACCTTAAAAAGGAAAAAAATCATTGGCCAGCTAGAGCAGCCTCCCAGTCGGAGGCCGTGAGCTGCCTGCTTCCAGGGAGGCTGCTGCAGGCAGGACCCACACCTCGTGGGTGCCGCCCCACCAGCTGCAAGGGGCAGCACGGGGCCCCACAAGGCGAGAGCACCCGCAGGACCTGGGTGCACACCCCCGTGGGGCGGGGGGGGACTGTAACCCACGTGTGCTGGTAGAATGTGTGGGTGTATGTGCACCTGTCAAAGAGACTAGAACTTTGGGGGATTTGAGCTGTTTATTTGTAGGTGTTTATTAACATTTATTCAGTGTTCGGTGCTGTGATTTATCTGTGACGTTAGTGGTACTGATCCCAAATTTGCAGTTCATTGAGTACTGATTAATTTCATGTCACCAGCTTTGTTGCTTGATCCTAATTTTGGTTTAAATGATGTGAATGAATAATACTGCACTGCAGCACATGGCTGGGATTCATCGCTCACTGCTGCTTGTTTCTGTTACACTCTTAAGGATGAGAAAACTGATTTACAGCAGGTGCCCATGAGAGTTTCAAAATAAAACTAGAGATTAAAGAGCATTGTTTAACCAGCTGCAACAAGCCATTGCTTGAAAAGGTGTGGGCAAACTCCAAAAGCAACCTCGATCTCAGTGGGGTTTGTGGAGCACCAGAAGCACTGCCCAGTGGAGCAAGAGGGAGATGCTGAACACCTGCACTGAGGGATCATATTCTGCCTTGGCAACGACTGCAGCTGATTCAGGCTCTGGTTCTCCAGCAGGGAATCACAACCGTGGTATAATCTAATTATGTCTCCGCACATATATGTGTACGTTTCCATATACAGCTATATTTGGTTATATCTATCGGCAGATTACTGTAACTACAGATGGCCAGAAATGAAAGAGCAGCTCTGAGTTTTCTTACTAAGTATGGAAAGTCCTGGAAACAACAGAAGTGCTGTGACTGAATGAAAAGCTTACCTTCCATTTATAAAAGTGTGTGCCAGGGAAAACTGAATAATATACACCTAATATCATCAAGAAACAAAATTAAAGACTATTAGCTAAATTATTTAAAACATTTTTCTAGTGTAAGGTGTAAAATTCCATATAAAGATATTCCAGTCACATAATTAGAAGGATTTTATGCCATTAGCTTTCTCTTTTCTTAATTTTTGTCTTAAAATATTTAAGATTATGAACTGGCATGCTACAATAGATGAGTTTATTTGCATCGTTTTATATATATATATGAAAACAAAAGAACTGGAGGCACTCTGGTAATGACTACTTCTTAAGATGAGGCAAATTTAGCTTATTATGCTAAAATTAATTAAAAATTAATTAGTTAAGCCACAGAGTATTTTTCTGACAAGTATTTGATATACCTTTACAATAAGGGGCACTTACACAGGTCTCATCTGCTGTGTTTAAAACTGAAGCACCATAATTGCACTGCTCAGAAAATAGATAGATAGAAGCTGTAAAGCTTTAAAGATTCCAAGCTACCAAAATACTGTAACTGTAGATTTACACCTGTCCTGGTTTGGCCAGGACAGGGTTAATTTTGTGTGGAGCCAGGTAATTCTATACCATGCTGATGTCATGCCCCGGGGCCAGCTCCGGGGAGGGGCCAGTTCTGTTGGGGGTGGTTCAGTTGGAAGTCAGTTCGCCTTGAACTTCGCTCGGGTCAGTCCCTCGCTGTTGTTCTGGTATTGTTTTTTTCTGTATTGCTCTTTTCTTACTGCTTAATATTGTTCTTGTTAACTGCAAAGTGCCCATTATATGTTATTTTCTTTTATATATGTATATATATTAAACCTTCCTTATCTCAACTCAAAAAGGCACTTTTAAACCTTTTTTTTTTCCTTGTCTGCGGCCCGCGGCAGAGGGGAGGGGGTGGGGAGAAGCGGCCGGCCACGCGGCTCGGCTACCCCACAGCTCTTACTAAACCAACACAACACCACAAGGAAAACAGCACCCAGTGTGTGTCCAGTGCATCCCTGTAACCCAGTCAGGTAACGGTCCTTCTCACTTCCCTGGGAGTAATGCTACTTGGAGTTCTACTGACCTACGAGAGGCATGACTACACTATAGTCTTTTCCAGGCTCCTACCCATGCTTGAACTGAATTCTCCCTTCTAAAACATGTCTCCCCTTTCAGCAGAGTGGCACAGGCACAGACACAATAAAACCCGAGGATGATTTTGGGTTATATCTGGACCTCAGGCGAGCTCCAGTGCAGCCAGCAGGGCAATGGAGCCTGGGGACACACTAATGCAGGACCACAACTCCCAGCCATGGGAATTGCGGAGCACTGACCAGAGACGAGACGGGGCAGCTGCAGCTGGGGAAGACATGCTGCAGGAATGGGACACGCTCCCAAATTATGGGAAGAAGAGTGGTTTCAGAGGATGCCACGTGCACTGAGCTGGCTTTAGTACAACGGCGTAAAAGTGCTGCCGTTTCACTCATTTCCCTCCTGCGTGCCCTCTATTAAAACCAACAACTGCACTGCACAATATGATGTCAAAAATGTCATACAGATGATGATGAGTGGAGCCAGAGGATGAAGCCAGACATTTATTTCTTATGTTTTAACCAATATAAACTGGATTAGGAAATTCAGTTTATACTTAATTGTGTATTTTAAAATAAGCCATTATAACTACTGCACTAACCTACGAGGAATTCAGATGCTGTTGGAAGGCTTGGCAACCTTGACGTAAATTCATATTCTGCTTCTTTCAAAAGGCTGTATCCAAAAGAAACACGGCATAAAATGTATTGTTAAGACTTTCCCCAGCACATGCTTTGACATCTGGGCAAATTTTACGAGTCTGGGTGTTTGAAAAGCTTAAGCAACAGACCTGACACTACTGCATCTGACAGATTCACCACTTGGAGAAAACAAGTTGCCTGTCTTCTTTTGACAGCTGAACAGGACATGTCAGCCACTTGGCTTCATGCTCCCCATCAGTACGCTCACATCAGTGTTCTCCAGCCCCAGCACACAGCCAGGCATGGCACGCAGCAGGGCTGAGCAGCCTCCTCTGCAGCTGGCACTTACATGTGCTTGGTGACAAAGAAGGAACGAAGGAGTCCCAGGCCACTTGGAGACACATCTGCTCTCAAAGCAGCTGACAGACACCTAAATTACGTCAATCGTCTGTGGGCATACCCCAGTATTAACTGCCCCTTGCATCCCCCATCGTGGCATTGGCTGCCTATGTCTATCACATCTAATTAGTCACCAATAATCATTTAGCAGCCTGAGAAGCAGCTCTCAGAGGGCAAGCACTGCCTGGTCACAGAAGAGGTCTGCTTCCTTGCAACTACAAATTCTGGTACTGGAACATTAAAGGCAAGTGATATCCACAGAGCCACAAAGAGACCACTTTTCTCACAGGAATATTACAGGTGGACATGACCACATGGTGCCACCAACAGGACTGTGTTAGATATCTCATGAGGATGATGCAGAATGTGGCATATTGGAAATCACACTAAGCAACACATCTAATGGTTGTGCTCACCCTGCCGTGCATCTTTTTCTGTCCTGAGGTCCCTCTGCTACTCTGAGCATTCAGATATGGCTGCTGAAACACAATCNACCAAACGCCGAAAGGACACATGCACGCACACACACGCACCATCCACACATACAGGTCGTATTTTGACATAATTAAGTCCTTATTTGCCCTTATCTCTCGGTGGGTGAGAGGGGGAGTGAATGGGTGGGCGTGGTGTTCTTTAATATTGTAATATTTCCATAGAGTAAATAGGGTTTTATTTGAATATATTTAGTAATAAACTTGTTAGATACTCTTTCGGTCTCCGTGTCTGCTTGCGAGCTTGGTGGAGAGATGTCCCAATTTACCCTCAACCCTTCTCCCTTTGGGAGGTGGTCGGACCTCTGTGCGCCCGACCGCGACAGAGGATGATGCAGAATGTGGCATATTGGAAATCACACTAAGCAACACATCTAATGGTTGTGCTCACCCTGCCGTGCATCTTTTTCTGTCCTGAGGTCCCTCTGCTACTCTGAGCATTCAGATATGGCTGCTGAAACACAATCTGTTGTTGCCCAGCACTCATAGCAAAAACCATGCAGCCAGGGCCAGGCATAACTTGTCCACCATCCCAGGCAGTAATTACAGCAGACAAAATCTGAATATGCAGATACAAAGTGTTCTAACTTAAAGAAAAAAAAAAAAGGAAAAAGAAAAAGCAAGCAGATTGCAGGTGCTTGGGAAAGAAGCTAATGCATAATACAACATAAACTTCTCAAACACCTCCAATTAGAGATGCTAGAAGACTTGAAATACAACCATCTGGCCACACCACTGTACTATGCAGTTTGGAATTTGCAACACCTTATGAACAACTCTGAAAAACCTGGCAACTCTAAGGTTCATTATTTGAAATAGTTTCAATTTTCAGTTCAAGTTCTGTTTACCTGTATGACAGAAGATATCCAAGCTAAGACGTTCTGAGGATTCTGCTAGTAAATCAACAGCCACAATAAAGTTTGTTCAAGTGGAAGACTGTTTAACATTCACTCATTAACAGTTTCAAAATCTTATTAACAAAGACTTGATGTCACTGAAAAAAAAGAATAATCAAAACATGTAAACTAACCAGCCTCCCTTAAAACATGGAGTTACCTTCTGTCAGAGGCCTGTGGTAATGGTGAATCACCGGATCATAGAATGGTAGGGGTTAGAAGGGATGTCTGGAGATCATCTATTCCAACCTCCCTGCCAAAGCAGGTTCAACCAGAGCAGGTTGCACAGGAACGTGTCCAGGCAGCTTTTGAAAGTCTCCAGAGAAGGAGACTCCACAGCCTCTCTGGGCAGCCTGTTCCAGTGCTTTGTCACCCTTACGGTAAAGAAGTTTTTCCTTACATTTAAGTGGAACTTCCTGTGTTCCAGTTTGTGCCTGTTACCTCTTGTCCTGTCATGCACACCACTGAAAAGAGTCTGGCCCCATGCTCCTGACACCCACCCTTTAAGTATTTCCAAGCATTGATAAGATCCCCCCTCAGTTTCCTCTTTTCAAGGCTACAAAAGTCCCAAGTCCCTCAGGCTTTCTTTGTAAGAGAGATATTCTAGTCTCCTAATAATCTTTGCAGCCCTTTGCTGCACCTTCTCCTGCAGTTCCCTGTCCTTCTTGAACTGGGGAGCCCAGAACTGGATGCAGAATTCCAGAGGCCTCACCAGGTCAGAGTAGAGGGGGAGGAGAACCTCCCTTGACCTGCCTACCACACTCTTCTTGATGCACCCCAGGATGCCATTGGCCTTCTTGGCCACAAGGGCACATCAGTGGCTTATGGTCATGCTGTTGTCCTGTTGTCCACCAGGACTCCCAGGTCTTTTTCCAACGAGCTGCTTTCCAGCAGCTCAGCCACTAACTTGTAAAATCTAAAGGTTTTACCACTAGTTTCTACCACTTGGCCAATACATGGCACGTTTTAGTTTTCTATACACTGTACTATACACGCATACTAGATTTAGGCTTTGTGTATGAGCCTTCCACCCACAAAACCCAAAACACCACAGCGGAGATTTACCATCCACAGGACAGTTTGTTTGTGCCTAGAACTTCCCTCAGCCAGAGCACCTCCGGGTCGTACAACTCTCTGCAGAGAAACTCCCAGAGCTTGCTCCTTTGTGCCGCTCTCGGCACACACAGCACAGCACCGCTAACGAGTAAACTTGGCGGAGGCTCACAACACACACAACTTAAAAATCAAGGGCCTTGTTGAGCTGGACCTTTTATTTAACACAACTCTGGCCCTTGTCTCCTCTCTCTGTTTATAGGGCTTACCAAGTATATAAACTATTGCTCTTAAATTATGAGGACCCACATTTACGAGAGCAATTATCCTTTGTTTGTTTAGAAAGGCTATTTGTCTTTCTCCTGTCTTAAATACCTCCCTGCCTCCTTTGCCCAAAACAAAGCAAAATGTTTGGATTTTTATTTGAGGGTGGGCTCCATCTGAAGTTCACTTAATGAGAGGAAATCTCTGCTATAACCATTGGATGGGGGGAGGAGTGGGATGATGAGATCGAGCCTTGCTCCACTTCAAATGAAAGCTGGGCAAGGGAGTTGTTTGGAGGAATAGATAAAGTTTTTTTCTTTTTTACCTCTATAAAATTCATTACAAAGTTGGGCTCATTTTGCTTTAAAAAAAAATTTTAAAATCAGAGTACACATCAGATAGTAAGTACCTCACTGTGACTGCGCGCTAGGGCAGGGCAGGGTCTGAACATTGGACTGGCCCTTCTGCAGTCTGCTGAGAGGAGATGGAAAGTAAAAACTCACTGCTGGGAGTTTAAAAAGACCATGCTATCCCTAGAGAATGGATTAAACTATAACTTCCACAAGAATAAAATATATCTGTGTAACACTGCTCTTTTCAGAACCAATACTGCCAACATAAAGCACATTTGAGGTCTGCAAGCGAGAGCACTTGGCTGCCTGACTGTGCTTCCCAGCGAGTTGTCAAGTACCAAGCACAGATGGATTTCCTTTACCAGTTTCAGAAAAATGATCCTACATATCAGCTCTATCATTCCTGTAACTCCAAGAAGACTTTAAGACCTGAGCAGCCCTGCAGCCAACTGAGGGCTGCTGTTCTTCCTTCCTCTCCAGAACTTGCATCATGCGAACTCTGCTACACACGGCAACACCCAGACTGAGCCTTTGAAATCATCTACTACAGGAAAAAGAAAGTTTAGTTGCCTGCAAAGCCACAGCAGCAGCAGGGAAAGGGAACAGAAAGGGGATGCAGCTTCCCCTTTCCCCAGCCTCACACCTCCTTGCTGTCAGTAACAACCGAAACCGTGCTTCAAACGAGACACCCTGGGCAGGGGAAAACCTCCATCATACTTTCAAGTGTGAAAATGCTTAGAGGTCCTTCTGAGAGAGGAGGATGGGACAGATCTAGAGTAGCTGAGCTTCATCTTGGGAGCAAAACCAAGTGCTGCAGTACAGTGTTAACAGAAGGAACCTTGGGGCTGGAAGGTGCAAGGAAAGCCGCTCAGGGAGAGAGTGACTGCACAACCACCAGCTGCTGGAGCACAGAACAGAAATGCAGCACGGAAAAAGCCTTCCGTGAAGATAGCAGTTGTTTTGTTCAATAAAGCCTGATGACAAGATGCTTCAGAAGTGAAACGCATTTTCTAAACTAGGGTATTCTTAATTATATGACAGGGAAAACTCACACCTTTGAGTAAAGTTCAGTGGTGGTTTTGCTCTCCGTGTAGCAGTCACCCACCACATAGGTGACACCCACTGGTATTCAATGTTTCAATGCAGAAAGACGAAAGCACCAGTCACCTGCAGGCTTAGATTTTGCTCTTCATAAACCAAAATCCCTGACACTCCCTAATACAGTTTCCATGTCCAAATACAATTGGCAGAGATGTTATAATGGAACTAGATGACACTTGTCAAGTTATAATAACGGAACTTACTTTCATGGAGCATGCATTACACTCTCAACAAGACACCTCTGACATAAAATCACAAGTTCCCCTTCTTGTAGAACCTGCTTTCAAAAGTTAAATGAATACAGAATGACAGCATGGTAGGGGTTGGAAGGGACCTCTGGAGATTATCTAGTCCAACACCCCTGCCAAAGCCGGTTCACCTAGAGCAGGTTGCACAGGATCGCATCCAGGCACCTTTTGAAAGTGTCCAGAGAAGGAGACTCCACAACCTCTCTGGGCAGCCTGGGCCAGTGCTCTGTCACTCACAGTTAAGAAGGTTTTCCTTACATTTAGATGGAACTTCCTGTGTTCTCATCTGTGTCTGTTGCCCCTCGTCCTGTCACTGGGCACCACTGAAAAGAGACTGGTCCCATCTTCCTGACACCCACCCCTCAGATATTTAAAGTATTGATCAGATCCCCTCTCAGCCTTCTCTTCTCCAGGCTAAACAGCCCAGGGCTCTCAGTCTTTCCTTATAAGAGAGATGCTCCAGTCCTGTAATAATTTTTGTAGCCCTCTGTTGGACTCTCTCCAGTAGTTCCCATCTCTTTTGAACCGGGGAGCCCAGAACTGGACACAGTACTCCAGATGTGGCCTCACTAAGGCAGAGTAGAGGGGAAGGAAAACAGAGGGGAAGGAACGAGACCTGCCAGTCACGCTATTCTTAATGTACCTTCTTGGCTACAAGAGCACATTGCAGGCTCATGGTTAATCTGCTGTCTGCAAGGACTCCCATGTCTTTCTTCATGTNGTTGGACTCTCTCCAGTAGTTCCCATCTCTTTTGAACCGGGGAGCCCAGAACTGGACACAGTACTCCAGATGTGGCCTCACTAAGGCAGAGTAGAGGGGAAGGAAAACAGAGGGGAAGGAACGAGACCTGCCAGTCACGCTATTCTTAATGTACCTTCTTGGCTACAAGAGCACATTGCAGGCTCATGGTTAATCTGCTGTCTGCAAGGACTCCCATGTCTTTCTTCATGTAGCTTCTTTCCAGCAGGTCAACCCCCAACCTGTGCTGGTGCATTAGGTTATTCCCTGCCAGGTGCAGGACTCTACAGTTGCCCTCGTTGCACTTCATTAGGTTGCCCTCCGCCCAACTCTCCAGCCTCTTCAGGTCTTGCTGAACAGCAGCACAGCCTTCTGGTGTGTAAACCACCCATCCCAGTTTTGCATCATCAGCAAGCTTACTGAAGGTCCACTTTATCCCTTCTTCCAGGCCATTGATGAATAGGTTGAATAGAGTAATCTTTTGGTAGAAATATGAAGTATTAATCATGAAAACCATAAAGATGAGATCATATAAGAGCTAAATGCCATTCTACTTTCCAGAAGCAGTCTTTTTACTCCCTGATCCTCCCTCCCCCTTTTTTTTTTTCCCATTTTTTTCTTTAAAAAACCATCAACAACTGTTTTTGTGGAGTAACTTTATGCCATGTCCTAAATATGAATTTTATAGAAAGCTTTTGCTCTAAAAGAGTTGTCTGGTTTGATTAATAGTCATCTTGAACAGGAAATACTTGCATAATGTGAATACATCTTGGACACAGATCTGGCTCACAGTAGGTCTTTTGTGCTGTAGAGACAAATCTGGAACCGTTCCCACTGATACTGCTTTAAACAATCCTGCTGGACTGCAGAGTGCAGATACCAGCATCTCCTTCTGCAGGTTTTAAGCCATCCAGCTGGAGAGGGGAATTTACCCAAGTTCCACCCTCTATGGACAAAGAAGAGAAACTGCGTGATTACTGAGCTGGATAAACTGGCCTTTCAGCCAGAAAGCCTCTCACCCCCATTGCACAGCTCAGCATGGAGTGCTTCAATACAGAGGGCCAAAATACAGAAATTCTATGGTTACTTGTAAGCTGGCAAATAAAGCCTCTGCAGGCAGCTGCCTCAGCAAATAAAAAGTCCTAAAAGGACAGAGAAATATCTGGTGGATATAGCCCACTTGAGTTTCTACAAGATGCTCAATTAACATCTACCTGGAAGGTCCTGAAAGAAACTGGGTGGTCAACAGGAGAAGTGGGAAGATCTCTAAGATGAACGCTTTATTTACTTATGAGAACAAGAAATGAAGTAAGAGTTATCAGTTGCTTCTTGACATTAAAGGAAGGATGCGGACAGTTCAATATGCTCATAAGTAATATAGAAAACGTAGTTTATAGGAAAACAATGAATATGATTGTTGAATACATTAAACTGTTCAAGGAGATAAAGATGAGGGCTTACCCTGAAGAACTGCAGAAAAGTCTTAATCACACTATTATTGGACATTACATTGTCAAATAATTTAATGTAGATATGAATGACACTCATTTGGACAAACTCTCAGGCATGCACACATAAATATACAATTTTCCATACAAAGTGACGGAGTTTGAACTGACCATTACTATTGAGGAGTGAGATCTTGGGACTGCAATAAACAGTTACACGCCACAGTTCCAAGTAAATACTGTCTCAAACAAACCCCAAAAGCAAGACAATCACAAAGGAATAAAGGGCAGAAAAAAGCTATCATCATAACAGAGCAAAAGTATAACTCAAGTGCTGTGAACAGTCCTGGTCCTCTCCTCTGAAAACACTTTTGTATACGCAGAAGCAATTCAGAGGAGAACACTGCGGATAAGCAAAAGTAAGGAAGAGCTTCTGCATGAAAAACAACTAAACATTCTTTCATTGGAAAAAGAGACAATTGAAAAAAGAGTGTGATGAAGATCTGTACATCTAAAAAGATGTATTGCACTTATTATTTTGCACTAAAGAACAGAGGAAACAAATCAAACTATCTATTGACATGCTCAAAAGAAATGCATGTGGCATGATAATGACCTCTAGCAGGACAGCGGCATTTGCAGAACATGACCCATCACCTCTCCTGTCCTATTCATAAAGCTTCTCCTTCATGCTCAGCTCCACTACTGTTTTAAATCTCACTCGTTCCTCTCTCACGTGTGTTTATAAATCCTGCAAGAATGCCATATAAGCACTTTCAATACATATAGGACTAAAACAACTTTATACTGCAAAGTGCTGTCTCTTCTATATAGAGTATTGCAAACATGATTAAAACTGATGAGTACTCTCAAGCCCTAAGGCTGACCAGAAGGTGCAGTTAAATGTCTCTTTTTATAAGAACAGCTGGAGCCAAATGGTGGTGAAAAACTGGTGAGGGCCATAAGTCAAGAAAGTTAGCTGTGAACCAGGTCAAGAAAAGGTTAAGTTGTAAACAGGCAATCTGGTTTTTAGGCCTAAAAATATTAATGTGCAGTCAATTGCTGAAGCCGGTAAATATTGGGCTTCCTAATAAACATGTGTGAAGGTAAGGGATAGAAAAAACACAGCAGGAGAAGTGCATTTTCTGACAACAGCACAAAGGTAAGATAGACCTTGGAAACACACGTGGGATTTAATTCAGAACACCGGTGTGTGTAGTGCACAAGCAAGCTTCTCTGCTTGCTACCACCATAACTGTGTTAGGACCTTCCTGAAGTTCAGAGAAGAGGGAGAATAATCCTTTGGCTAATTTTTGGAAACAACCTTCCCAGTACCTACATACTGGCCAATGGCTCAAGCTAGCATTATCCCAAATAAATTTTGAATTCCGTAAAGTTGGCAGGGTTTTATCTTCAGATTTTCTTAAATTTCAGCCAAAGACAATCTGTAAAAATCATTCAGGAGAGTTGTGATCCGTGTCTGATCACCTGCAGTGTTATACAGGAACGCTGGTGAAAATAAGGGGAATTTTATTTCCCCAGAAGGTCCTGCAAGACAAAAACATCCAGAAAATGGTTGGTATTTGATGCTACTTTTATTAAAATCTAGTCATGGAAGAACGGAGAATATTTCCCCAGCTATCCAAATCTCAAGATGAGTTAACAAAACTGCAGTAGATGTATGGCAAGGGAAGAAAAGTTTAATACTAACAGGATCTAAAGCTTGTTATTGTCAAGTGAAAAAAGAAAAAGTAATACAGAAGAAACAGCTCCTCTCTTTAGGGCACAAGAGGTAACATAAACTGAGGAACAAGCTCACACAAGCAGCTCACATACAGAAGCCCCAGCCTGGGAATGCCTGATGTGGAAAAAGCAATTTATTTCCAGTGAATAAAGCACAAGCTGCTGTTGTCACCTGAGGAAAAGGAACTGGGCACTGGCATGGGGAGAAAGAATGATCCTCTAGTTAAGTTACCACATCTGCTCCAGAACTGCAGACAGAGTTCCCAGGCAGCCTAAGCCACAGCTGAGGTGTTTCTGCACAGTTTTCAGAATCACTGTGCATGGGGCATTTCCCCAAAACATATTTTCCTCCCTTCAGTACCTCTCCACTCATGCACACGCCCAGGCTTCTATAGTAATTAGAGACACTCCTCCAGGACCCAGAATACCACAGAAAGGCTTGCAGGCAGGACCGTGGCATGTAGCTATTCGTATTGCACACACCAAACACTGCCCAGCCAAGGCGTCACTGATCTTCCTCAAGTGTACTTATGTTGCAGTGTCCTTTCAGCCGCGTGTAGTTACAACCTCAGTGCCCAGGCGCAGCAGCTGGCAGCTTTTGCTGCCTCGCAGCTGTGAGCGCTGCTTTGGAGCAGAGCCTGGCAGCTGTAAGCGCTGCTTTGGAGCAGGGCTGGATTGCTGCTGAAGCAGCGCAAGAGGCAAGAGGGTCTGCTGAGAGCCAGGGGAGCCTCTCCAGTGGTTTAATCCCAGGAAGGGAGAAAGCAACTTGAACTGAAGCTGCTTCCCTGACTTGTTCATGCTGACCTTCCAGGCTGCCCTAATTTTACCACTGCAGAAAGGTCATTTCTGCAATAACGAGCAACTCTATCAAAACATTATTTTAACAGTAGTGCTGAGAATGCTGCGGGTCCGTAATTGATAAAACAAGGAAACTCCACCAAGGCGTTTTTAAAGGGTTTGGTTAGAGGAAGAAGGTAAGAAAGCAACTTAACGAAAAAGCAGATCATGATAAATTTTCCATTTCCCATGTAGTGCACAGACTTCACTGGAGTTCAGTTTTCATATATTTTATACACTTTTTTCAACACTATTGCTGTTTTTGAAATGTTCTGCTGTACTCCAGGAACAACGAAGAACCACATAAATGAGCTAAATTCACTTGAGGCTATTTGAAAAGGAACAGATATCTGACAACCTTATTACAGCTTTTTAATTATACTAAATGCCTGTAGAGAACAGTAAGAACATTAAGAAAAAGGGAAGTGAACTAAGCAGGAGCATTAATGACTTGGCATCAGAAAAGAAATCACAAGTATGTTGGGATGCACAGTCTGAATCACTAGAAATAAGGTACCTGTAGTAAGGAGGCATTTTGCTGTAACGTGAAAAAATCCCACTCCCTTCAATGATTTAGTTGATAGATTATCAGTGAGGCAACACAGAAAAAACAGTTGTAAATTGAGAGAAAACTTATACTGCTGTCAGGAAAGGTACAGAGCATCAAAATATTATTCATTGACTTTTCTGCAGAAAAAAACAAAGGTAGATTTCTGGAATCCTCATGTTTTCTTATGCAAACCTTCAGAAGAAAAGCCTCACCACCATGTTTCTAGGAGCTAACCCTGCTCATTTGACAAGGGTAGCTATAACCCACACACAGCCCCATAAGCGACAGCCAGGATCGCCACCAACACACCAGAAGTGTAAGCACAAAGGCTACCGCAGACCTCAGAGGAGAACTTCACCAGTTTACCTGTCATTACTCAATTATAGAAAAAAAAAACAACACCCAAACTGGTAAGTTCCCTCTCACCCCTGCAGTTTAAGGCAATGGTCATCTTTATTCTGAATCATTATTTTAAAATAGTTTCCTATTCAGTATGTTTACCTCATCCTGCTCAATTTGACTAGGTTCACGCTACTTCTTCTGGCATTTCTTTCTGAAAAACTGCTGTCATATTGTTTAATGTCCACTTGACTAGCCAGCTTGTTTATGCAAGAGACTAATGGTATGCTTACTAATAAAACTCTGCTCAGTACCATCGTTTGATTTCCAATCCATCTTCTCCATGACCAGTACATATTTTGAAAGATCTCACCTTAAGAAATTCTTGCCATAATCTTCTGCAGTGTTTTTCACAATATTCCTCATTTTTCATAGCACCATCTAAAGCCTCTGCTTCAGAATATGCATGTGCAGATGCTTATCATACCTTTAGTTCCCTGTTGTGCATGAATTGTGGAATAGAGCACAGCACTCCCTAATCTTTTAGAGAGCTACAGACACTAAATACTGTTGCTGCTGCACTAGTCTTATCGTTGATGCGTCTCTGAATCTTTCCAAGTGAACCTCTTCCATCAGGAATGTGCCTTTTCCCAGGACAGAATCCTGCCACTTGAGATCCTCAGCAGACTTAAATGGCATTGGAGCATAGGTGGCAGCCAGCAGTCTCCTCAACACGCCCTTGACCCCCAATTCATGTCTTCAAATAGTATATGTCACCCAGAACGAGGGATAAAAAGCTGTGTGTTACCTACTGCTCTGTGTTCCCTAAAGCCCACAGCCCTTTTGCTGTTGCTTTCCACCTCAGCTGACCTTCTAGCATGAAAAAGCAGCCCTGTCTCACCCAGAGACTGTCTTCTCATTTGTGCAGCAGGTAGGTCATCAAGCTTCTGTCCTACTCCCACAGTAGTTTCTCCTAGCTCATGCAAAATCCTGTCCTCTTTTCAGTATGTGTAATTTTAATTCTTCTCTGAACCCAGGTCTAGTTCATAGAGACTAACCAATTCACAGCCTAAGGGAAACTTGTTACTCTCCACCTAAGAAAGCCCTCAGGTAACAAAGCTCCAAAGATCTGTATCGCTGTTTTATATTCCCACTTCTTTACACTCTAATAGGCTTTTTATAGTCTCCATCACCTTTGCACATTCAGGAAAGAAACAGTACAGAACTGGTTGGAGAAACAAAATTACTAAAGAAAAAGCAGAGGCTATCCCAGCTTATGCAGTAAACATTGTCAACTGCTCTACAAACCTTAGAACCAGTCAAGTCAAATTATGAACTAGTTTTAAAAGAGAAAAAAAAAGGGGGGGGGGGGGGGGAAAAAAAAAAAAAACCCCCCCAAAACATTCTCAGCCTGGAAAAACTTTTCCCTTGTCAGAAACAAAGAGAAGGAAAACAAAGTCAAAAGGTGTGTGGTCTAAAGTGCTGGATTTCAAGTCTAACCAAAACACTCCCCACAATGCCACACAAGCTCTTGGAGCTGGACTCTCCCATGTGCCTCTTAGCAGGAAGAGCCGGTGTTGTACAGCAGTTTTAGACAGCGCTCTTTTTAATAATCTATGTCTTTAAAGAGGTATGCTTAGAGTTTTAGTTTTCAGCATCAAAAGTTTCACTTTGCCTACTGAAGCTAAGCATTCGTTGCACACATGCCTCTTCTGTGTAGCTGGAGGAAAAGTGCAACGCAATGTCAAATGAAGTGCATTTGATCCTGTCCACAGGAAAAGAAAAAATATGTTTTATTTAACAAGTCATATTATATTAAAACATGTAAGTATAAAAGAATCAAGAGTTTAAGGCTGAGGAGAACAAAGAATTTAAAATTGAATTTGTTCCTTTTGTTTTTAAGTACAAAAATGAAAGACTTAGAAGAAGCTCACAAACTTATCAACAGCTTGAAATTTAGACATTATTGTGTTGGTTTATGTGATTTATTTCCAAAGAATTCAGACCCAGTCTTTATGTGATAGGCTAGAAGTACTTAGAAATATTTCATAAGTGGGTTTGTTATTTTATGTATTTGCACAACACCCACTCTATGCCAATGTAAAACATGTTTTCATCTGGATCTCAATATTTATATGGGCAATTTCTTCCAAATTTCTGAAGTTTACATTCATACTGCAGAGAGTTCTGAAAGCATTGCTCATGTTAAAGAGTGGCAAAACTATTCCATTTTCACTCTGATTTGATGTGACTACGAAGTTTTCCTGAATGTAGGCCTTCGGTCTAATACAGAAAATTCTGATCTTCATAAAAATGTAATGAGGAAAAGAAAGGAAAGGACTAACATATAATTGCCTTCACCCAGCCACACCAGTATTTAACTTTTTATGTATTTTACTTCAGCAAAATGTAAGTGACTCTAGGGAAAGCAACATTAATAAACATGATCATATAAACTTTATGGTGAAAATCCAATTTTACCTTTAATAGCGTCTCTCAAACAGTAAACTTTATTGTAAGACCAATAACTCTTAATCAGATCCTAGCACCAAAATCAGGTGTTTCATTTTCAATTTTTAATCAGTTTGTCCAATTGCTTCTTGGAATATTTCATGCCCTAAATAAGATCAAAAATGCCAATGAAAGTGTCAGGTTCTGCTGGAAACTGGACTGATGCCTTCACCCTCCTCAGTTCCAGGAAAATTTTTCTTGACCAAGAAAAGCATTCCTCTTTGGTTACTGCAGGATTCCATATCTGAGAAGCAGAGATACTGAATAAGAGGTGAAAGACTAGAATTTGTCCAGAAAACCCTTCTGAAACTTGGGTTAGTAGCAATTTCAGAGTCATACTATGCTGACATGATTATTTGGCCCAAATTCTGTCTAATGACAACAAGAAAATAATTGTGATACAAGCTAATCATAGGTCTCTATGTTTGTTTGGTTTAAGTCTCCATAATGCTCTACACTGTGCTCCTATGCACTATCATCCTCCACACTTACTCCTAATCTTTCCATTGAAGTTTCCAGAAACGCTCTAGGGCATTTTCACTCTGCCCTCATCACAGCATTTGCAGCACACAAATGTGCACAGCCTGGATTTTTCCATAAGTCTATTTTCTGTTTTAAGACATTATTGTTCTTTACACGCAAACATATAATTTGCCAGTACTAATTTCCTTCTCAAGCCATAATATCTTTAGCATATTTAAAGGCAACTCCACAAACTTTACATGCTAGGTTAGCGCATCATTAACTTTTTCAGGGACACTATTAACATCTCTTTCCCAAGAACACATGGAAGAGCTCTTGCATATTTGGAAATTCTGTGTGGAGCCAAGCTTTCCACACTTTGTGCAAGCACACAGGTTTTTTGGGAGCCACTAGTTCTGAATGCTCAGGTTGAGTGACTACACCCAGACTAGCCATAAACAGTTGCTTGAGCCTTTGCAGTGGGGTGTAGGAAAGAGAATGAAGATCATAGAACGTTCTAGGCTGGAAGGGACCTCTAGAGGTCATCTGGCTCAACCTCCCTACTGAAGTAGGGACATCTCTACCTAGGTCAGGTTGCTCAGAGCCCCACCCAGCCTGACCTTGAATGACTCCAGGGATGGGGCCTGGATGCAAGATGAAAGCATAATCTGCTCTACCATTGTAACATTTCCACCAGATCCTGAGAAAAAATAGTCTTGACTTTCAACTGCAAATTTGTGTGACTGCAGAGAATAAAGAAAAACAGCAATTTGTGGTCCATAAATGCAGTCTGAAGTCAACTTTGCTGTACAAGCAAAAAACACGCCTGCCCCTGCAGAGTCCAGGTTGAACTGAAACACTGCATATACATCACAAGAAAAGAGGTGTTTGGGTTCTGCATGGTTAAGATTTTGCTAAAACGGAGAAATATGTGAAAGGAAATAAAAGCTGTCATACGCAAGATGAGTCTTTGCAGTTCTATGGATTGTATGAAATAACAAAGGGCAAGAAACTTCATGGGAAAATAACTTTATTACTGAATCTTCTGCACTTTTGTCTCACCACAAGTTCTGATAACGTTAAAAAAGAGTCCTACAGACTGACTTTGCTGCAGCTGCACCCAAGAGCCTGCCTTAAATTCAGTACCTAGCCTATGGAAATTCTAATTTAATTTATTTGCAAAGATGTATGGTGGCTATAAAACATGCACATTTTTGTAACGTCATAAAATTATGCTTTTAATGTACATTTCAGCCAGCTATAGCAGCTATTGAAATTTTTTTAATTACTTGTAGTGAATATTGTACCTTTAAAGGGGACAAAAAGGCAAAACAACTGCATCCTCCTTCCCTAAAAGCTACTGTACTTCTAAAAGCAGACAAAACTTGCATGTGAAGTAATGTATTGATGGCCTTATCTCTGAAGTATACTACATCATCCATGGGCACAAACCAACCCTTTCATGCTCTCTGGAAAGAAAAATATGACGAGTTCTTGAGAAATTCCTCCACCCCATTACCTGAGATTCTGGACGACTCAGACATACGTTTCCAGTGCTTCCAATAATTTAACAGGCTCACAGGTTTCTGCATTCTCTTAAGGTTACTCACACTAGAGAAACTATATGCCAGGCTGAAGGAACCACAACAGCATTACTTTGGCACACATGGGGACAGAAAGGCTCTCCAAAATCAGGAGCATTAAGGAATAGAAAGCAATTATTCTTACAGAACACAGCTCTGCAGAAGTTAACACAAGCTCCAAAGGGACAGACAAGGCGAAATGTTCCAGGGGATTTCTCCTATTCACAAAACACTTTCTTAGTTCAAGGACCAAAATAGCAGCTGCCCTTGATTAACAGCTTGTTTCGGCTCTTCTGCATACTGCAAACCTGTCACACCACAGGACCGAGTTACAAGATACCTTTTGCTCTGTGCCAAGCCAGATGCCGGAGGTTCCACCCTGTCAACTGGGTCGATGTGACTCCATGTGGAGCCCCATCATTCACCAGTTTGCCAAAATGCTCTAGTTGTAAGAGCATCCTATTGTGTCACAGCACTGCATGACTCGCACAGCTGAGTCCCGCTGCTCAGAAGTTTGGCTCTAGCTCACGTTTTGGGGAGGCAGCACGACAATCTTTTCTCTTGCATGCCAGAAGAAATGTATCAGTGAACCCCAGGTGGGATGTGCTGCGCTGCTGCCAAAATGAGGCCAGTTTTAAGAGGCCAAAACCAGCCCCTTGAAGTGTCAATAGATGTAATGCTCCACATTATCTCACATACTGGGGAGTTTTCTTCCAGGGGACACAATGAAACCCAAGGTTTGCTGCAGAGAGGCATGATCTGTAACTCTGCTGTCACAAGCTCAAGCAAGGTATGACAGCTGCTGTGCCTTCATCACTAGTGGGGCATGCTGCAGTTGGGATATATGCAGCAAAAATGAAAAAGTATACAAGACCAGACCCACAAATCTACTAATTGAAGAGACCTGTGGAAGCTAACTTAATGACAATGAAACTGCAACATGAAGGTTCTTAAAGACATCTCGCAAAGGATTTCCAGTGCTTAACCTTTGCTTTCAGGAACAGAATATCCAGACATTGGGAAAGAGATGAAGGTATAGGTTCTGAACCACTCTCAGCCTCTGCAGGCTTGTAAGATATATGAAATAATATACTTTTGTTCCCAAGTAAATGTCTTTTAAATTAATAGTATAGAACCACTGCAAACTATCCACAGGGAGAAATGCCTGAGTACTCATGCTGCTGCCATATAACTACTCCAGACACTATCCTTGCTACTCACACATGAATTCAATTGTTAAGTGAGTTCAGATGACTGTTAGAAGCAACCATTTCTGCCACCTCTTTTTTAATCTTTTTAAAGCCTTCTCCCCTCATTCCTCCTCATTTTAGTACAAAATATACTCCCATGTTCAATGTGACTGCAAAGAAAATTACATGGTTTAGAACAGAATTAAAATTATATTAACAATTTTTCTTGAAACATGGTATATAAAATCCCAATTGATTCTGTAGAATTAAAAGAGAAAACATGCATAGAAAGCTAAGCATGAAATGCTTAAATCCATTCTTATTTAGCAAGCACATGTTCTACACTGCTGGATGGGTTCCAGAATGAAGCTTCACATTATTTCCAAGTAATCTTTACTGCCCTGTAAATGGGTGCGTTGTATGAACTTTTTGGATTGGACACAGGTAGATAACACAGACATTTATTTAATGCTGTAATTGAAATCAGGCATATATTCAGTACAAAACTTATCCCAAGATCAAGGTTTGCCAAGCGCCTTGGTCAGTGTAATAAGAAAATGGGGCAAAATGTTGGGAGGGTCAGGAAACTAGACCTGAAGGCTTCCATGCTACAAGGCACAGGATGTACCAAACCACATCTTATCACAAACTCTTCCAAATCTGAGGAGAGCTTTAAGACATCAAGCCCCATTTTATCCCGTTACCGACTGGGCCTCTCACCAGCCATTCTTAAAGATGCTGTAGAATAAAGCAAAACTCATTGTAAGCAGTTATGCTTTCTTGTTTGATACTGTGAAGAAGGCTCTGTTGCATCTGTTCTCCTTGCAAAATTTTCTCTTGGTCAATACAACCAACTGACTTGATCTACAGCATGATCAGGACAATAAAAGGAGGCAAAAAGTGGATGTGCCACCCTCAACTCCATCAAACAAGTGAACTTCTCCCATGGAGCCTACAACCCTGCCATCCAAGTGCTCTATTACTCTTCTGCCTAGAGTGCAGCACAAGGCACAACTCACCTGGGCCAAAAAAAGCTCCTACCCTCTGTAAGAGCTAAGTCACATGCTTGCTTACCATTAGGGAGTACCTGAAATGGTACTTCATAAAACAAACATCCCAGCTTGCCTATTTTTCTCAAATAGTGGTAATTTACCCTCATGTTCTCCAGATGAAGGAAGAAAAGGAACTATGTGGCATTTGCTATTTTTTTAATGGCCTACGTGGCCTAGTTTGGGGGCTTTGGTCTGTGACTCGGTCACACTCCTACTAACTAGAGGACGGCTGTGAGGACCTGATTCAGCAACATTCATTTAGTGTATCACCTTCCCAAACACTTTAAGACAAAAGCCTTTTAATAAGCTGATGCATATTTATTTCCTTCTAACAGAGAAAATACCTCTACAAGTAGTTCTGTGGCAATAGGAAATGGTCAACTAGTTGTTATTGTTTTACTGTTTGGGGTTTTTTTTGTTTGTTTGTGTGGGGTTTGTTTTGTTTGTTTGTTTTTACATGATGTCAGGGTGCACTCATTTGCATAGCATTACACAGAGGTACCACATGACACTCACACCACTGACTTCTGCTCCTCATGCATTTTACATTCACACTTCTGTAGTCATAGAATGGTTTGGGTTTGAACGGACCTCAAAAATCATCTAGTTCTAACCCCCCACCCATGGGCAGGGACACCTCCCACTATGGTCTAGGGCTGCACAAGGCCCCATCCAAGCTGGTCTTGACCACATCCAGTGACGGAACATCCACAACTTCCCCAGGCAACCTGTTCCAGTGTCTCACCACCCTCAGAGTGAAGAGTTTATTCCTTTACAGCTAAACTAAATCTACCCTCATCCTTTCACTACAAGCCCTTGTAAAAAGTCCCCTTCCAGCTTTCTCTTAGGCCCCCTTCAGATACTGGAAGGCCACAACAACGTCTCCCCAGAGCCTTCTCTCTTCTCAGCCCCTTCAGTCACTGGCTGAAATGGCAATCAACTGCTAGATGAGTAAAAGCAATCATAGCAGGGAGGTCCTCAGTTGGCAGCAGCTGGATGATGCCCCTCTATAACTTACCTACAAAGAACTGAACACAATACAGGAGAAATAAATTAACGTAATTTTCTAAATATAATACAATTTACAACATAATAATAATGTTCTGTCTATAGACAGAAGTGGGACAGAAGCAGGATTGCTGGCGTTGTTTTTCAATTCCACAGTACATTCCCTGTCCAATCTGCTGGATAACTCAAAGGAGGTGATAGCACAGAAGCAGCAGATTGAACATTTCACCCCTGACTGGCAGAGTGGTGATGAACCGCCAGTTCGCTTCATTGAATTGCAAACATAACCCATACTGGCCGCAAAGAAAGGTTTCCCTAAAAGCCTTCCCCCATCTCCAATTACACTCTTGAATAAGCCTTTAATTTGCTAAATTAATACAATATCAGAAATGCATTAAAGCTTTTAAATTATATGTGCCAAAAGGAACTAAACCGTGCCTGGGGTAACATGTTTTTCCAACACATTTTCATGAACATCGTGGTAAATCCCCTTTGCAACCCAGTCAGCAACATGATGGGAGCAGAGGCTTGTGCCTCCCAATAAGTAATACTTGTCATCTGGTGGACAAAATGCCCTCAGGGAATCTGCGTGGGTAAGAAACTGCAGCCAGTAGATGCCTGAATGAACTCATAGTTGATAAAGGGCAGAAATATCCAGTTACCAGAGGAAAAAAAAACAAAACAACCTGTGTTTGCTCGGTCTAGATTCTTTAAAGTAATATATAAGATTCCTTTGGAAGAGAATCTGGAAACAAAAATTCCTGTAAGTTCTACTGGACACCAAAACATAAAATAAACAAGATTACAGACTCAGCAGGAATACTGGTCTCAAGATATTTCCAGCTGCCCTCCTTCCTCCCAGACAGCCTCTCCACAATCTACAGGCAGGGTAGGTTTCAGGTCATGCTGTTTTCCGTAAGAGCCCAGAATTTGCCCACCTTTCCTCTTGCTTTATAGTCACCCACCACTTCTGCTATCAGGGGGCTGGACCAATGCTGTCTACCTACACTCCAAACAGTTGTTAAACTGTTAATGAGCTGTGAAGACTGCTGCAGCTATTTTGGATCTACAGAACAGCTTGTGCATCCAAAGACTTGTATTCCCTCCCATCCGTTGTTATTATATTATTTGGTCCAAAAAATAAATTACCTCTCCTCACAAATCCCACCTGTGGAACTTGAAGCACACTGCCCACAGCAAAGTGAGGTGTTGCCAAAGCTACATCAGGAAGATGCAGCTCAATGTTGCCCTCCAAGCCAGCAGCATCCTTACCTTCATCTGCCAGCAGTCATTTCCAATTGTTTTCCATTACCAATTATTTAATGCTGCCAGGCAGGCTCTCCTCAATTCCATGCGATTTGCTTAAGCAATGCTAATGATTCATCCTGCACAAGGTCTTTAAGGAATGTGGGTTATCCTCTGTGCTTGTATTTACATTAAAAACTTCTCTATTGTTTATATTTCCTTTCACAGCCCCCAGACTGTTTATTAAGGCATCAAATATCAACAATGTCCTCCAGGCTGGTGATGCTCTTGGCTAACCATACTGATCAGACTGTGTCCAAACTGTGACTGAACTGTCAAATAAGGCTGTGGTAAGAAAGATTTTAAATCCCTTCGGGAGACACGGCTCATCCAAAAAAATGTAATTTTATTTTTTTTTTTTAAATTTTTAAAAAATGTATTATGTGGTTGCTTTGTTTCACTTAACCTTTAAAAAAAACCAATTTGGTGGTTTGAAGAAAGAAAAATGGACATATTCTGCCAATTCTCTCTCCCTCATTCATCTATTTCCTTGCTCTGTGCTCCAAGTGTCTCTTTCACTTGTTAACAATTAAGCTCAACATTTCTACAATTTTAGATGCCTATGCACTGAGGTAGTATCCACATATCCCAGAAGAGAATGGATTGTACTGTGAGAGCAAGAGAGACAGTTCCCACTTGGCAAAGCTAATACAGCCCATTTCTCAGGTGCTGCAGGTCCTTCTGGGCCCAAGTGAGATAATGCCGAGGTGCTGCCACTGATCCAGCTCAGGCACCTTTGCTCTGCTGTTGGGTTTCCCTCTGTTCTGGAGTCCTTGCAGTACAGATACAAGTGAGTGCCAAGACACCATTTATTCCCATTGATCAAAACCAGCAACATTTCTAAAAGGCGTAAGGGAAATTTGGTGCTGCCTGCAGTTGCCTTCAGACGTTCAGGGGGAAAATGGAAGCATCACACATACCAGCACAGCCTCTCACATACCAGCACAGCCTCCCACATGCAAGACTGGATGCAATAAGTTGTCTATGTTGTTGTTCTGGAGCTTTGCGGGGGTGGGGGGGGGTGGGGGTGTGATTTTTGTTGGTTTTCTTTAAACCCTCTACATGTCCCTGCCCCCTCATCTCCACCAAGAACCTCCATGGCTAATCTCAGAGCCTGTCTCTTCAGTGCAAGAAAAATACTGATTTCAATTCTGAAAGTTCCGGTTTCTGTCATCAAAGTAGCAGCTATTGCAAGTGGTCCTCAAGGATGCAAGCCACATTGCCTCTCACATATCCTAACACCCTTCTTGGGATGCCCATGGAACACAACCTGGTACAGACACCCTACAAATATTCTTACAAGATACATACAAGTTAAGCATCTTTTACAGACTTTAGGGGATCTGCTGTTCAGCCAGAAGGCAAAGGTAGTGCTAAGGTTCTAGATTTTTATTCCCCTGTTCACCTGGAAAAAGTATATAATCCAATATTATAATCCTCCATGAGTAACCACAACAAAGATTGTATTTTGTTTGGTATGCGGATAAGGAAATACCAAGCAGGAAGATAACACTGCCTCTATTGGCACCACTATAACCTCTACTAACATACCACAGTGTTCTGCTGTCCACAGCACAAATAGTATGGAAATCTGGAAAGACATCAATAAAAGCCACAAGAATGACTAAGACATATTTCATCAGACTGGGAAATTCAAGCAGCTCAAGATATTTATCTTACGGAGAAGGTCCAGGATAACCATTTTAAGTGCCAGTAGGGAAGGGCAGATTTGATAGAGGACCACTCAACTTTGGATATAAAACATATAATTATGTATAACATTTGGAAATCACAGTAGACATTCTTACTGGAAATAAGATTTTAATTTTTTTTTTTTTAAACATTAAGTCCAGTGAATCTCTGGAACCACTTAGGAGACTGATTCCCTCTACCCATTTTTTAGCTACTTTTTAGAGTTCTACAAAAAGACATACTGTCATATAAGGAAGGAAAGTTCTGTGACTCCCATCTATTCAGAAGGTAAAATGCACTCATGACAGTCCCTTCTGGTGTGAAAAATGCCTAAATTCATAGAAACTGAAAGATATTTTGCAACATCTTCAAAGAGATTCTTCTTCTTTTAGAAACACCACCAGTTAGGTCCGGCAATAATTACTGCTATGCTGGAATTTGGTTTCAGCTTTTTAAGAAAAATTAGTCTGCCACTATCTTTGCAACCACTTAAGCAATATTCCTGAGTAACTACAAAGAATGAAAGAAGAACGATGAAGAGGGGAAAAAGCGCAATGTATTACCTTATTAGCCAACTGCCTAATGCAAGAGCTAGTACACAAGGAGGACATCTGCTATATCATTAAATCATTTAATTTGCTATCTTTTCCAAAACAGGAACGAACACCATTTAGTTCACATTATAGTTCAGTAATATCTGGAGTCTTTGGTTACAGGAACCAAAACTTCTCCAACACAGATGCTCTGCAGCCAGTGTGCACCCTCTGATCTGCTCTTGCACAGTGCTGCCTTCCCCTCTGTGAGTGCCAAGTGCTCTGGAGTATCTGAAGAGCTTTGGCTTCTCACATACCCTGCACTCGCCCAGTGTCCTGCAACATCACCATCTGGTGACTAACCCACAGAAAAGGAGTCTGCTCTTCTGCTTTGATCTTCTCTTTCAACCACTCCGCAGCCCACTAACAGCCCTCCCTCCTCCACAGCCTGAAATGCCGTGACACGTCTGCGGCACACAAACCATCTTACCACAGCCTTCTGGTGGGGAGGGCAACCACGCTGCTGCTAAAAGACAGGCCTAGGGACTGGCCAGCTGCGAGACAGTGGCTTCCGAGAGGCAGCCTACTGCCACAGCACTGGCCTCCCTCAACCCCCTGGCACACCAGAAGTACTCCCTGCTTCAAATATGTCCTCACCTGAGGGGAAATTACTGAGCATCATTATCACAGGTATAATAGATGGCTCAGGGGCACAAGCTATCAACAGCTGAAACCTGTTCTGAGCAAATGAAAATAGTCCCACCTCTATGGCTAGCAACTGCTGAAATGAAGCTCTTGCCATTTGGTACCTCATCAGTATCTTGTTGGATCTTAACAGGATATACTGGCGAAAATCAGAGGTCACCAACACGCTGGAGAGCTGTCCATGTTCACAGAGCAAAAGGAGGACATTACCCCTGACCAAGCTCTGCAAAGGCCCTGATGCCTGATCAGTGGACTTCCTTTACAGCAACAGATTTATTAATAACAGTATCTAACACATCAAGCCAACCCAATGAAAAAAAATTAAATCTATTTATAACAGAAGGGAGCATGGGGAAGAAAAAGGAGACGAGGACTGTGCATTACCACATGTATATTCTCAGACAGTCTGCAGACTCCTGCCACCTTCCCCTGAAACAGTGTCCACCCTGGGCAGGAACTGCACCTAAGACACTGCCCAGATGTAGCTGCTATCTGCATTCTTCTTGACACCTGGGGAGAGTCCCCAGCTTGGCATCATTTCCCAGTCTGGGGAGCTTCTTTGCACAAGTACAAGAAAGGATACCATCGCCTGGCAAGGCCTCGTTGTCTTTGAGGTCATGCAGGGTTGTAAAAGCTAAAAGGAGACTCCACGGACATCATGCAAAGCCAGGAGTCCCGCAAAGCCAGCTCCCTGCCAGCACAACATGGAGCACAGCCCAACACCACTGACAGAGCAAAGCAGGAGGAGTCTGGAAGAGACCAGAGAGGCTGAGCATACTGCTGGCTAGTTACTGGCTTACAGCGTCATTTGTTAATTTACTTGTAGGAATCCAGAAGGGAAAAGCAGACCCACGTATGAAGGCATGGACCATCTGTATGTGGAAATTACTTCACCCATCCAGAATCCAATGAACAGTTTGAAGAATACAAACTAAAAAAAAAAAAGAAAAAAAAAGAAAAAACAAAGACTATGAAATAATCTGGCAACTCTCTGCTCAGGAAAGAGCTGGGGGAAACACGTCCCTGCTGATTTTATGTCTAATAGCTCCAAAAGCTGTGTTCTGTATCAAACAAATCTGTACAGCACAAGCCTGTTTGCAAAAGGGAGAGCAGTTCTTTAATGGACCACTTTCAGAATGATGTAAGAGTTTTACAAAGGAGCAAGAAAAAAGAAAAAACAACACAGCCTGATTCATGAAATTAAGACATATGCATTGCAGCTCGTAATATAAAAATATACATGCTGTTAAATCCTAGATTGTTCCTTTACCACAGCACTTACATGTGCCAATGTGTGAGACAGTATGTGATACTGTTGAGCCATATGAGAAAAAACACAATTGTGCTATGAAAACCAAAAATAGGGAAAACACAATAGATGTTTCCCTGTTATTGCCCAACAGACTGCTACATTAAGAACTTACTGACATAAAAAAATTCTTAACCAAGGTCAAAAGCTTCAGCATTTACTTTGATGGTATAATCAGCAAAAAGCCAGAAACATTCGTTCTAATCCCAGATCTGACAAAGCCCACTTTGTAACTTGGCTTGGCATTTAAGTGGCTTGTCTAGTGTTACACTATGAAAAGCCCGTGCGATGAGTCAGAATTTACTTGGTATACATGTGTGTCTACATTTTCCCTAGAAGCCAGGAATAAACACCTATCCTTTGAAGATATAATGGTGCTAATTTGTTACTCCCAGTGACTTTTAAAATACTGTAAGACACAGAAACTCCATGTCTCTGAAAAATGTGGTAAAAGACAAGTTTTTAAGAGTTTTGATTTGGTAATGTGTTAAAGCACAGAAGAACAAAAGCCATAAAGGTATTTCAAATACCATCAAGGTATTTCAAAAGAAAACCCATTTTGTGTGTGACAAATATGGCTAAAACTGTATTTCCAGTGTTGTTAGAAACATATTTTCATTCACTTCCCAAACTGAAGTGAGAGGTGGGGAAGCATCAGTATCTCATGGTGCACGTTGATTTCAAAGGGAGGAGCCTTCTCCAGCAGAGAATGGGTCTATGGGTAGGAGCAGCATGTTAGAGGAGCACATGGTTTGCTCCCTGCCAGGATAAGGAGGCCTCACGGCTCATTAAGCAGCAGCAGTAAGTACTGCTGCTCACCTCAGTGCGTCTACTCACACTTACGTTGTACGTCTGTGCATTATCAGAAGCTGAAATATGTCTGACTATAGGTTCTAGAGGTTAAACAACTAGGCCTTTTGCAACTAAATGTACATCCAAAATCCTTTAAAATCATTAAGCAGTTGTCTCCTACAGCCCCTGGAGAATCAATAGTTTCCTAAACCCATTGACAGACCTGCAGTTCTACTCCAGGCTGATGCTGGCCAGCTGGAACGAGATGGAAGATTTTCAGCTGGATCCCTAACTCAGCTGACAGGAGGCAAACCTTGAAGCCTTAAAGCAACTGAGGTGATGTTTTTTTTACTTGGTGCTACTACTGTGTTTAAAAACATAATAAAAAAATCAGAGTAAAAGCTGATTAAAAGTTTTTGCTGCATTTGGGTGCCCTGCTGCCTAAGCTGTACAGGTTTGGTGTTGGTATCTTCAGAGAGGTCCCAAGCCACGCAGTGATACGGTGCATTTGATACAGAACAGTGGTATTCCCAAGTACGTGAGAGGAATAAATGTCTGCTCTTAGCTTCCCTCTCCTCTGTAGCTCCCGCCAGCTTCAGATGTGTTTCAAGAGACCAGGTGTTTCAAACAAATTTCATAACCAGCCAAGTTAGTAGCAGTCACCGACCGGATCAAATATAACCAGCAACCTGCGTCCAGTGCTTAAGAGAAGAGGCACTCTGATGAAACGAAACAAGGGAACTCCAGCGGGCAAGCTCCAGACAAAAACCAAAGTAATGGGTGACCCTAAGAAAAATCTGTACGTCTTTTGATTACTGGATCTTAGATGAATGAGGACCAAGACCTCCATGTTTTCAATTCAGTATTTCTGTGAACAAGCTTGCAGTTAAACTATGCTAAATGCAGTGATTCCAGTTAAGAGTTCTACTAAATATTTTTTCTTCTGTATTTCAAACAAGTTCTGAGGACAGCAGGGGGAAAAAAAAAAAGTTCTTTTTGTACTTAACATTAAATACTTCTTAACCGGCATACAGAAAAAAGTTGCAAGCCATGTAACAACCAAGATAACTTTCCAGTTAACAACTTTCTTTAGGCATACAAGTTCCTTAGTCATGGGGACAACTGTTTACAAAACCAGATGAACAAAGTAGTTTTAATCCTTCATTTTAAGAACAAAGGCAGTGTAATCTATTCATTAAATATCTGATTATGTAGTTCAATGACATGTGAAAAACAGTGCCTTGGAACAGCCTGGGGAACATGTGCTAGCAAGAGCAAAGAATCCCATGTTGCTGTGATGGAATAAAAACCACGCCAGGCCACTAAGATGCACTTGCAAAAATTAAGCCTTTAACAACAGAAATCAGATGGCAGAGTATCCTAAATTACAGAATCTACATTGGCAGTAAAAATATTTGTGTGTATAAGTTCCTAGAGAGAAAAAAGGCAAAAACCCCCAAACTCAAATAAGGCAAAGAGACATCATACGTGCACAGTAATCTTACACAGCTTTCCCTCCAATTTAGTGTTAACTGAAGTGAATGAAAATGGGGGATAGAGTAAAAAAATTGTTACTGCTAGCCTCATACATAGAGTGGTATCTACAGGCTCTATTCCACAACTCTCCATTATGATGTAACAATTAAAATACTAATATCTGGATATTAAAAGAGAGCAAGAAAACAAAGAAAGTAGATATTCACAGGTGAAGGTGCTGTTTAATTAGAAAAATCTGAAGGAAATCTAATTACTGACCATGCAACTATAGTTTCTATTGCAGCAGTAGCTTCATCAGCTGAGTAACTGTGGGAGTGAAAACCATGATGATGTACTAAAAACATAGTTTTTTTAGTATGTGTCATGTAACTCTGTACACACACACGTACATAGTAAATGTGAAAGCACCGAAATGCAGAAATATTTAGATGGCGGAGCAGGGGTATGGACTGTTTGCTTGCAAAGAGCCAGTGTTCCCCTGAAGACTAGCTCCCTGCATTGAAACCTGCCTAAAGACAAATGACCACCTGTACCTGAAATACTGTTACCAATTGATTTCAGCCTTTTATTATATTCCACCTCCCCTCTCCATGTTAAACATTGAAAGGACATCCACGGAAAGCATTTAGAAAGGCTTTAGATACAGAAAAATCACTGTCTCTAACAGGAATTAAAATTTGCACAGTAAAATTACCCCAATACCAGAGCTAAGACTGATGCAATTTTATTTACTTTTTCAATAAGTTAGCCACGAGAGGGAGCCAATGGCACTGGAATGCCCACACCACTCCCTCCCCCCATCAAAACCAAAACCTGGAGTGAAAGAGCGCTTAAAACAAAACACATTCTCAAGCCCCCACTGAGACTTTTTTCTATGTATTACAGAAAAATTGGGATCACTAGCTAAAGTGTAAACGGAAAGCTTCAGCTTCTTCACGTGTGAATTCATAGTCACTTCTTTCTAGGTGAATTTGAGGGTGAAAACATGTTTATTACGCATAAAATAATAATCCGGGCAGCACAAGGAAGGTGCAGCAAGGTTTTGTTCACTTCAGGGCACCGTCGCACGTTCACAGCCTCCAGCACCGCCGTGTACTACCAGTTTGATGTTTAAGCTGAATTAACAACAACTTTCAACCCACACAGCCTCTGCCAAGTGACTCTTGAGACTTGTACACACAACAGCCGTGCCCCTGTCCTGTGCAACACTGTGTGCCTGCCGCAGAAGTAATGCACTTCTGCTCAGTCGCCTGCGATGGAAAAGCTGTGTGTGTGTGCTTGACAGGGCACGGCCAGGCAAGCAGGCAGGCCCCAGCCAGGGGATCAGCAGGCACACTTGCCAGCCAGCTCGGGCACAAGAGGAAATTCTGCCTTTTGGGTTGGATGAGGAGCGGGAGGCCTCTGTAAGAGGCAGGCTGGGACACCTCACAAGACTTTACAGTCCGCTCTTTGTCCATACCTTCACAGCCTGAACAACCTGGAGGCTGACTACAAGCTATACATCTGGCATCCACCTCTATTAAATAGCAGGGTCTTAGAAGAAATGAAGATAAGGATGAAGTGAAGGAACTGAATCAAAATTGGTACTGTTCCTTTTTCTGAAGGTAAGATCAGGACAGGAGTACTTGGCTACTTAGCCTCTTTACTACCTCTTTTTGTTAGATTTTTGGCTTATATATAACTCCTAATCAGACATAAAGGGTCATGTTAAAATAATTTAAATCCTTACTACACAGAATTGAATTCTGTGGATAGCTGCTCTAAGTTGGAAATAGTAGTCAAGCAAAGCAGATTTAGTATATTCTTCTCTTCATATACAGAAACAAATTTTGGTTCTGTTTATTCCTACAGTTACACAGGAACTCCTAAAATACTGAGAACCAGATCAGAAATGCCAACCCTTGTTTCAATGACTCTTCATTTCTTACACTTTTCTAATACTCGCTCTCCCTTGCTATATTTGTGATAAGGGTAAAACCACCATTCTCATTATGAAGAATATTTATACCATCTGATAAAACAAACTACTTTCCCAGGATGTCTTGTAATCACACACTTCATTTTCACATTCTACATTTCTGTCTAGACGTTCATTTTGTCCTCTGAATCTGCAAACAACTACTACAGACAAATACTGAAGATGAGTTTGCTTCACATGTACCAAAAAACCCCAAACAAACCAAACACACTCTCACACACAAAACAAACACAAAGATCCGTTGAGGGTTTCTGCTGGCTGAGGCAATAGAGTAATTTTAGCACTAATAATGTCACAGCACCCAAAATAATTCTGGACATAATTGGTACTTTGAATTGTCTACTAGCCTGGTGATTTATGATATGATGGTTTTAAGTCCAGATCCCACTGAAAGACTGCTTTCATAATCATGATTTTTGTTGTGAAACTTCCTAAGTTCTCTAAGCTACAGTGCAGCTACAATAGAAACTATTAAAAAGTAAAGCTTTATCATTTGTTATTAAGAAGTTGCCACGAAAGATATTCTCTCTACACAGAAGGCCACATGACATAGCCCATAACATGTTTAGGAGGCTAGTGAAGAGAAATGTTGGGCAGCCACATAGGAGCATCCATTGCATTTAGAAATTCTATGACATCGTATTCACACAGGAGAGGACCAAACAGGCATGAGGCAAGATGTGAGCAGCACCCTTTCCACCTATATTTTCCACACTAGGCTTGTTTCAGCTTTGATTAGCCTTTGAACCAGCAACAGGCTGTCAGCACTAAAGGGGCCCTGTGTCACCAGAGTTTAGGCCTTCTGGAAATGAACTTACCTACCCATTAATGCGTTCCTAACACTTAAAGATGAAGACTACAAGAAACATTACCAAATCACACGCTTGATTATATCAAATGTTCCACTACCTCAGCTACAGGAACAGTCTTTTCCCCAGATCACAGCTAAGTGCACATACTGGGCACATTCTTCCCCTCTTCCTCAGACCCACCAGAAACATGCCAAGGTGTTGGGGATAAAGAAGCACTCTGTGCTGGAGACAGAAAGTCCTTTTTCTCACGTTCCTGGATAGTTCACTCTGCTTATGTAGTCAAGAGTTATGTATCTAAGTGGTGTTCCCCTCCCATGTCCTGTGATGCTGGAGGACACATAACGCAACAAGACAGCACTTCCATGCGAGGGTCAGCTCACTGTACTCTCCTAGAAAATCTGCCCTTAGTTCTCTCTCCTGTTTGTCCTGTGCTCTGAAATAATGCCTCAAAATGCCAAATAAAGACCACAAGTACACGTGTCTTTTGGGCCACGTAGAAGATAAGCAATGAGCACGGTCCTCTTCACAGACCCAATGCAAGGCACTGGAACCTGATTCAGCTCAGGCAAGGGGGAAGGACCATGTAGGCACAACTTAGGAAGCAGGCCACTGATTTTAGCTGTACTGCTTACTTGCAGCTTACTGCAACTTTGAATTTTTGCCTGGCTAAAAAGCTGAAACCACATAAAACCATCAAGTTTTACATGTTTCCATCCACAAAGAATAAACTGACCTAGATTCTCTCATTCTTAGATTCCCTCACGGTTCTGGCCAGGTTTTCAGAGGGTTGCTAACCTTGGCTGAGTTAAGGGTTTATAATGAAACACTAAAAACCGAGTACGTTTGAGCTGGTTTGGATTTTATTATGAATGTTTTGGATGGCTGTAATGTTAGAGTCAATTCAGACATTCTGGGTACTTTTCATCCAAAAAGAATTGCTGCATGGAAGAAAAATCCCATGTTTACAATAAATTAAAATCAATCATTATTTTGGGCCTGATTCTCCACTGCACCATTCCAGCACAGCATCTGGTTTAAGACCAGGCTCCTGCAGTTGCAGTGAATGTACCGTGGTTTTATATCCTCTTACTCACTACAATAAGGAAAATAAAATATTTGTGGAAAAGTTTCCTTGCAACTTCAAAAGAATCAGAATTATAAGGTGACAGACATAAGGGTGATGAGTAAAGAAAGAAAACAGTAAGAGAAAAGGCAGATAAAAATAAAGCCAGAAATTCAAAAGATACCAGAAGTAGCGAAACAAGAGCCTACAGTTTAAAAGACAACATCTTCAAGCTCATGAGACAATTCACCACCTTGAGGCACATATGAAAGTATCCCACAAGGTAAGGGTCAAGGTAATAGCTTCTCATTTAACTTAGAGCTTCATCCTCAAAAAATTTAAGCAATGACATACTTCAGCTGCCAATCCACAGCTCAGGAAGAAGCTGAAAGAAACTTATCTCTGACTTTGGAGTTCTTCAGACATCAGACCATGCATATGCTACTTTTAAAGCTTTTTCACACTTAAATTGTTCTTTCTAAAGCAAAATTTTTTCTCCTAAAGAAAAACCTAGAACAACTCTTCCGTGTTCAACTTCCTTGCAAAAAGTAGTTAGTTCCACAGCAGGAACAAAATACTCTATATTATGCTAGTACGGTGCATACCTTAGTAGAGCACTCAGAGGTGCCTGTTTTCACTTACAAATGGGGACAGAGTAATTCTTAGTTAATTGTGTCTACACTTTATTGAAATGGTTATGAAAGCGGGAAGAAAAAGCAGGCTTCAAACTTTGCCAATATCCAAACAAAACAAACAGCAGCAGGGTTTTGTTTTCACTTAGGTTTCATTATGCTTCATATATAGAGAATTAGTGCAACTTAAAACTGTTTTGTATTTAAACCCATGTGTATGACGAGAGTAGCCAACATGCTCATTTGCGACTGGAAAAATCATACTCCTGCCATTATTTTCTAGCGTAATGTGTTTTCATATGTTCTAGGAATTTTTTTCCTACAACAAAAGTAGACCCTAACAAATTAGCAGACCTGAACCAAAAGCCCAGTCTGAACTTCAGGGAGTTTGCAACTGGCTTTACAATTCTACGGCAAGTGTTCCTCTACTAGAATAACTAGGCTTGGATAACGGTGGCAAGAGAACACCAGTCACACAACGTTGGTCTGGAACAGAACAAGCAAAACAACCTTGGCAAGGCTTTTGCAGCACTCTGAAAACCAAAGAGACAGCCAGGAGCAAGCCATGCTTCCCCCAGCCAGTAGAGGTTACTCAGTTGAAAGCTCTTTCTATTCCTTTGTGCTGCTTGTGCAGTTTGGCAGCTGAGTCATGTCCTCTTAATATGTGTTATGGCCCATTGCAGGCAACCAACATATATAACCTTAATGACAATCAGCAAGGGAAAATAATTGAATGCAGCAAAATGCACCAATTGTAGGTATTTCAGATGAAAACAGCTCCCAGCCAAAACATAACTGGTGCGTTGCATAATACATCTGTGAAGGCTTGGAAGTTATCTAGAAAACATACACATATGGAGAGGGATTAACTTTGCAAGTGTTAGTCCCTAAGTGGGAATTCAGGGTGTCCAGTCATTTATGGGTGATGTTCAGCATTTCAAATGAGCAAGCTTAGAAAGAATTAGCATTACATGAAGCAGTTAATTAATGCACATTAAACTTCAGACAATTCATAATAGAAAATGCATGTTCAAACACTATGTTTTACTTCTTTGTTACTTGTCCTAGTTGCATGCTCATTCCAGTGTTAACATCATCCAGAGGAAGATGTTAAAGAGTAAAGTGAATGAAAGGGCAATTAGGTTTCCAGTTAGCAGGACTGACAGGATTTCTTACTGGACTGGAAAATACAGGAGAGGTGTCCTGAGTAATCTTTCTGTACTGTGTATATTAACAAATGCTCAAGAACTTTTAAGAATAAATCAGTCAAGAAGCCTCTGTAAAGCCACCATGACCTCAGGTAATCTGATTTAGCAAGGAATCAGAGGACAGCTTACAACAGTTTAACTTGAAATTCCTCAGTGGTATTTCTGCCATAAATTCATTGTTGAGTCATCCAACAAATATTATCTCTTTGTTCCCATAGTTTTCATGCCAATTTGCCACGACAGCAAAATATTCCTCAGTCTCTCTCCACACTATGGCCATATTTCCACCAGAAATCAGACAGGAGAGAGTGTAGCCAACCAGTATGGTAGGTAGCACATACAGCACTAGTCACCACCCTCTGGTTGTAATAAAAAGTTCCATGTTTCATCAACACTCCTGCTTCCCGCTGAATTGATCAGCTTTAAAAAGAGCAACAGCAGCAATCTGGGGAGGACCTTCCACAGGCAGAGTGAGCATGAAATTTCCACCACACACATGCTTCAAAATTATGCCTCCCTCCCCTAGCTAAAAGAAAAATCTTGGGAGCATAACTTAAACTAGAAAATTACCCTCTTTTTTTTTTTTTTTTTCCCCAGACTAGTATGGTGAGAACTTCAGAGATTTTGGGAGGACTGATAACAAACGAGACTTTCCTGCAGTGAAGCAACAGATCTGCTACAAAATAGATGGATATCAGATCAGACATGAACGGGGCAAAGTGTTAAGAGACAGAAGAGCTCAAAAAAATGAACTGAACTTTGCCAGAACTCTCACAAGGCTTTTCAGAGATGGGAATAAACTTGTGGGGATGAAGAAAATAAAAAATATTAAATTAGAAAGGGTCTTATAGGACTGTTGGAAGCAGCATGCTGTTGAAAAATATTGCTTAGAGACCTAGCACTTCAGACATTCAAAACAAGAACAAAACCCATCACTTTCAAGATACTAATAAACCCTTAGGAGAAAGCAAACTCCAACTAAAGAAGCATGCAGGTGATGTCCTCTAGATGACAGCCTGCACTATTACAGTCTATAAACATTTGGAAAAAGCGGTTTGGTCTAATTTGTTCCAGTTCATTTAGTCTCTAAACAGAGAAGCTTATCTTCTCAAGCCAAGACTAATGGCAAAAGAATGTCTTCAGCCTAATAGGTTAAATGTAAACAGGTTTAAAATTAAACTATTTCCAATACATTTGAAATTACTCTACCCACATGATTATTCACACTCATCGCCCTCATCTGGGAGAGGAAGTCCAGACCTGTATCCCGTTTCCTGCCCCGAGTTTTGTTCGTACCCAAAGCAATTGCTGTTTCACTGAGTACATGCAATTTACTTGGCAAATTTTATAACATTGTGACTGAAAAAGAAGTTCATAGTTGTGTGTTGCTCGGAGAGCCTTAGACAGCACACTCTCCTTCTTGGGAACTGAAGGATGAGTCTGCTATTAACACTGTTTCCAGCCCTACTTCTGCTGCTCCTTTACCATTTTATTCTTCTCTATAATTCTGCAATTTTACTAAGGGTTGCTTGAAAGTAGTCTAAATATTTATGTTTAGATATTGTTTCTTCCTTCAAATCTCCTTCACTCTCTTCCTTTCCTTGCGTAACTATACAGCAATAGCACATTGTTAGGATAGAAGCTAGAATGAAAATTCTGGAATAAAACCTTGAAAAATCCCACTCCAGCCCCTCAAAAAACCCAAAGCAGAAAACTACACACACTCAAACCAAAAAGCTTCTCCCCACCCCAAAACTCACCCAGATAGTTACTACAATGAATAATGAATCAGAATCAAAGCGCCTAAGTTCTCGGTGACAGGAACTCCGCCAAAACTACAGAATGAATCCAAATTAGCACAAAAAGTCAATAATTATGATAGATGTTTCACAAGGAAATTTACAGATTGGAACACTAGCAGAGACGAGCTCTACTTTGGATTACATTTTAGCCAGAACCTTTATCTCTGTATCTCCTACTTTTGTAGGGCCTGATATACAAGTACTTGGGTCATGGTATTGCTACCAGAGGTTCAAAGCCTGCAAATTTCATGGCCACTGAGCTCACTGAACAGCACCAGCAATGAGGTGCCAAATCCGTTCTGAGAAGTAATGAAGGACGTCAGATTTTTCCTGAATAGTCTCTGCACTCTTGGTGTATCGCTGGATTAGACCTTCTATTCCTCCTTCATTAACAAAATGGTGTCACTTTGTGTCTCAGCAAACCTGCTGGCCTCAGCTTGCTTAGACACAAGAATGCAAGCTGTATGCAAATAGCCTCATTACTTTCCTCTACCCATTAAATCTAACCTAACCTCAATAGGACTGATTAATTATAACTTATTTTAGTGTTCTCAGAGGAATTCTGTTTCTAATCAGGATTTTATATTAGAGCTATCCTTTCACACCACAAATACCCAAAGGTAATAGATTTTTTCCGCTCAAGTTCTAAAAGATAAAGCTTCCTAGGATCTATCTAGACAGTAATTGAACCTGTAAAATCCCATTTGAATAGTGTGCCAATACCAGAAGATGTTATATAGCTGCTAAATTTATTACTATGTCACTGAATATACCTTTTGCTACACCTCAAAGTACTTCTGGGGTAGTCAATACTACAGAAGCATTGAAAACAGCAATGGAAAGTTGGGCAGCAGGATTTAACTTCTGCTGCTGAGAAAACAACATCAGAGCCAAGCATGCTTATCTGACAGCCAGCGCAACAGCACAAATTGATGTTCACCCACCTTAATTAGCATGGCCAGAAGAGTCTGACTCCATTTACTCTTTACTCTTCCATTAAGAAATTGGAGGCAGCAATCGGATTGCCCCAAGACTGACTGTTGTGCAAGCAAAACAAGTCCTGTTCCCTCAGCCTTTGCTTACAGGTAAGTGCTGCAGCCCTTGACCATCTTTGATGGTGTTTCACTTGACTGATTCCATTAGTCCAGTGTCTTTCCTCGACTGGAAAGCTGAAACCAAACACAGTATAGCAAGTGTGGCTTCACAGGTGCCAAATGAGGAGAAAGAACTACTTCCCCACATTTGTTGGCCACAGTTTTGCTAATGCAGCCCAAGATACTGTTGAGTTCCTTCAGTGCAAGAGCCTTATGTTCAACTTGGTGTCTAGCAGGTCCCCTCCAGCATTTTTCTGCAAAGATGCTTTTTAGTCAGTTGGCCTCTAGCCTGTACTGCTGCACGAGGTTATTCCTTCCCAGGTGCTGGACTCAGTATTAATCTTAGCTAAACATTGTAAGGTCCTGCTCAGGCCATTTTCCAGCCAGCTGATGTCCCCTGTGCCCTCAAGAATATCAATCACTCCACTTAGGTTGGTGTTGTCCATAAACTTGCTGAGAACACGCTTTATACCATGATCTAGGTTAACTTGAATATTAACCAGTGTTGGCCCCAGTATCAGTCCCCAAGGGACACCACTGGTAACTAGCTGCTAGTTGAATTTTCTGCAGCTGACTCATATTTTAACTGATAATCTTGCTTCTGAAATGCATTTTATAGTGTGAAAAAATAATTTGAAAAAAAAAAGAGTTCATTAAAACCCTTCTTTATGAAAACACCTCCCAGCGTCAGTGCTCGCAGAAGCTTGTTTCCTTGAACTACAAGTCCACGTGGCACAAGCTCAGGACTTTGTGTTGCCTTAAGTTAATCAGGAAGCACCACATACCCTCAGCGATGCCTCAGCTCAGGGAATGACTTACACTGAACTGCTCAGAGTTGTTCTGTCAGAAGTGCAAGCTTTAGGAGAATTTGTCAAGAGTACCACAGAAAGAAGGACAGTTTCACAGTCATATCCCAAAATCAGTGCAGTGGAGTACGGATGACAGGAATCCTGACTGTCTAGACCCACAACTGAAGCTTGCTTTTTCTCCACATGCTGAACTTGTGCTCTCAGTTCCCAACAAACCTACTCCCACTCAGTTCTATTTGTTGTTGAACATTGCTTGGGAGACCTATATTTGATGTCAAGTATGAGAGAATCTTACTGGGAAGAAACTAATTTAATAATGCTTAAATTTTTAATCTTCAGGAATTGACAGATCATGCCTGCAGGGGGTAGGGGGAGCTTATGAACTACCTGGCTAGAATGCAAAGCCATTCCACTTCAGCATTAAATTAAATTTTCTAATCCAGCCCCTCAAATACTTGTCCTGCTTGAGAGCTTCTTGATGGGATGAAAAGCTATTAATTTTTATTATTAACCTGTAGTGCATGTTTCTATAGAAATACGCTTCCACCGTGTACAAACCTTAGTTTGAGAAGCTGTGCTATTAGTAAACATTGCTTAACACTGCAAAGGAGGAGGTATTGTCACTGCTGTGCCTCCAGCAGCAGGAGGAGCACCCGAAAAATGCTTTGTGGTTCTGCAGGCTATGAAACAGCAGAAGGAATCTGCAAGGAAGACAGCTTTCAGTGGAGAATCCGTCACCTTTGAGCAGTCAGCAACCACTCTTGATCTGTAAAATGGGTATGGGCATCTCTACTGCTCATGGCAGCACTGAACCAGACCATGGCTAAGCTTTACTGTGCAGTGTGGCACCTCCTGGGCACCACTGAGTGTGGTGGCTCACCTCCGCTGTAGCTGCATGTCTGCAGTCTTGCTGAAAACCCACTGAATGTCAAGCACACAACATGCTGCTGCTGAGGCATTCAGTGGTTTTCTGCAAGGTGCTCTTTGTGCCTCGGATACTGAGTAGTCACAGCAAACTAGTCAACAGAATATTCTTCTGCTTCACACTAGAATAAAACCATGTCTCTTCAAAGATGTTTTTCTGAAAGCTGGGATTTGCCTTACTCAAGGAGAGATTGGATTCGGGTGTATATCTCCCATGTCTCAAACAAATAGCCTTAATAACTGAACTTCTGATGACTTCAAAAACAGATGGTACCTCTGCTTCCCCAGACACATGCATTCCTATTAAAAAATGTTGCAAGTCAGCATTTTCCAAAGAAAAAAAATTTCTCTGATCAGAAATATTCTGTGTCAACAGACAGAACAGTGCCTTTGACATCTATCTCTGAAAATATTAGGCTACTGAAGTGTTTTATCTTCCTTTATTAAATTCCAGATGATTAAAGGGAATGGGGAAACAGAAGCCTGGTCCAGCAACACACAGACATGCTCTCTCATAATCGAGATGCTCGGCTTTATCTGCAGCCATGCCTTTGAGTTAAGCCCTAGGATCAAGTACCATAACTTTGCATCCAAATCTTGTATTGTTAAGCCCATCCAGAAGGCGAGAGGCATTTCAGTGGGAGCCATCTGCTCTCTCCCATCTCCAGTTCCACAATAGACTGCTGACAAGTCTTACATCCGTCTTACTGATGAATTTTGATAGCATAGGCAATTAAATGTATACAACATGTATACACACAGTTTAAAAGTCCTTGAAAAAAGAGGAAGAAAGGAAATTACAATACACAATGTTTTTAAATTACATGGATTCAAGCAGTGTGAAACCGGATTACGCTTTGAATTCATTAGCTCTGTCAGTCTGCGCCATGGCAGACATGGAAACATTTGCAAGCAGCTTAGCTCACTGCCTGCTATAAACAGATGATCTGTGGCAATCACCTGACTTCCATCACAGAGCTGATTGAGAGAGAGGTTTTCTTGCTCAAAACTTAGGAAAAAAAGAAAATAAAAGTCAAACATAAAAAGCCATACAAGTTTGCAGTACTATAGAAAGACTCCGGTTGAGCATAAACACCAGCCCAAACTTCCCAAAGAACTCAAGTTTTAAGCACACTGGAGACCTTCGGATTTAGGAGCAGATGCATCACACACTTCATGAAGCCTGAGAGAAGGCTGAGCAAACCCTGCAGACCTCACCAGCAGTGCCCAAAATGCTGGGAAAGGAGCATGAAAAGGTCCATTTTAGATCCAGCCCTACTTCCTCTTCTCACTGGTGGCTATCTTAAAGACAAATGTTCCCGCACTCACCTAACACTATGTAAAGTTCATATCCTTCACCACAAACACATTTTATTTCTTCATTTATTTCTATCCTACCTGATGGCAGCTGCCACTTAAAAAATACTAAGTAAAAAAACTCATTTACTGTACACCCAGCTAATAGAAGTTAGCAAGGTCTTTGTACAGCTCAAAAAGAGATATAACCATATTTCTGCACTCACAGGAAAATATGGGATCTGTATTAAGTCTCCCAACTTCTTCTGTGGCCTTTACTGTCACTTTTATGGTCTGGGAGATTTAACTACCAGGCTTCTATAGAAAGTTATGCTAACAGCATGACTGCTGCTACTCAGCAGAAGAACCCGTTCCTCCCTCCCTCTCATACCAGATTTCTAATTAAGGAGAGATTAATCCATCTCCTGCTTTGCTTAAAATACATACAACAGTCACATTAACATTGTAAACTGACTGAAATACACCGGTGTCTCATTCCCTCTTCTACTAGGATCCTTAACACCTGCTGGAACTCCCCATGACTTCCATAGCAATTCACAGCGTTAGGCATCTCACAGGCTTGAGCCTTTTAAAGAGCTTAACAAGTTTGCATATATGATAGAATTAGTGAGGAATTGCTCTTTCCATGGAGCAAAGCTATTCCTCATTTGAAAACTGCTCAGTGCTGTTAATTAATGTTTTCTTGCCTCTAAGGGTCATCTCATATGCATCTTAATTCATTCACACTATGGAGTAAGTAGCTGCAGCAGTACTGAATGCCAAGGAAGACAAGGTGGTGTCTTCAGCCACCAGAGGTGGGGAAAAGACCCTGTGAGGGTTTAAGAATGGAAGGGGCACATCCAGCACCACTGGCAGAAGGATGTTGCAGCGGTAAACTACACACAGCTTTTCTATATAAGTGTACACACTGGCGCAAATTACAGCCACATCAAAACCATACTCCTATGGCTATCTAATATCAGAAAGTCGTGAAATAAAGTAGATGACTAAAAAATATGCATATTCAGAGGTGGCTCCATTTCAGGGAATGCAGTGCTGGAACAGAGCACCACACCCACACAGTTATGAGATGGGGCAGACCAGGGGTCAGTGTGTTTTGGTTTTACCTTTGTTTGGGTTGTTGAGGGGTTTTTGAGAAATTATTGACAGAAGTTGCAGAAGAGAAGTGGGATCCCATAACAGACTTTGGAGAAGATTGAAGGGAAAGACCTTTGTTCTGTTCTGCTCAGGAGAACAGAAGAACCATTTTGTCTGATGCTCTGCCAAGCTTGTGTTAAATAAGAAAACAGTGTCCTAAAATGCTTTATTAATATGGCAACAAGTCTTTCCTGGACTGATGAAAGATAAGGCTACATAAAGCATTGCTAATCTATTTGAGTACCAGTTTCTGCTACTCAAGTTAAAGCTATAGATCTTGGTCACTGGAAACCTGCTCAGTTGTCAGGGTCTCCCTCTCCAGCACCAGCAATCCTCCAGTAGTCCTTGATATGCTGTAAATTCAGCTGAGCAAAGTTCAAATCTTTTCAGAGGACCAACTCTTTCTAAAGTCAGAAATTATTATCTGCAGCAGTTTCAGCCTCCAAAACAAAAAATAACTCTAGAGAAATCAAGATATACCTTTTTAAGATCACACATTTTTTTCAGAAGAGCTCCTAACTTTTGTTCTGATCCCACTAAAACCAAGCAAGCAATTAAAAACATTCCTTTGCTGAAAGTCTCCTTTCTCCTGTAAGCTATCCATCCATACCTACCCTGCTGATTTGGGTATTCATGTTATTTTATGGCACCTCTCAGTGCAGTAGATAAACACAGGCTCTGGCCCAGATAATTTATCCTCTTATTTTAGCCAAGACACAATGAAGTGAGATGGGGAAGAATAACAGGGAATGTGACAATGAAGGTGTATGGTTATGGAATGGTGTAAGGTGCTTTAATAGACACATGGCAAGACGGGCAAAAAAGTTGCAGAAGGATGCTGCTTTACACAACATATTTTGATACTCCAGGTTGAAAAGATGAACATAGACAGTTTGGGTATGCCACAGATGAGAAACGGGCAATTTACATTATTTAGCTGGATTAGGATGATTTGACTTTATGGATCAAAACAAAGGTAAAATCCTCACTTGAGCACAGCTATGCAGCTAAATCGGTGCCAGGCAAAGCCTCATCCTAAGTTTCCTTGATCTGTCAAGAAAATGGATTAAATACAACTTCAGAGCAGTGCCTACGGAAGAACTTTTAGATAGAATTGCTTTCTGTGATCCTCAACATATGATCATTGAAAATTAGATTGTTTTGCTCCCTTCCTTTAACACAGGTTTCTAATTATGTTTGTCTTCTCTTCTAGAGCAGAACTTTCAATGCAAGAAGTCACGAAAAAAAGAATCTTGCAACTACAGTGCTACATGCTCAAAGTAGCAACTCCCTCCTCTCCTACGAGCATCCTAGGACAGCTTGTACTTATCTCGATCACCAGCGTACATATGCAGCTCAAATCACGGCTGTGAGGGACTTGGCAGCATTTATCTCCACAGGCTTGGCCAATCCCAGAATTTTCTTCCTTTCTGACCTGCATTACAACACAACAGAAGCAGCCAGAAATACCTAGTTTTGTTTGACTTCAGGGTCACAAAGATGTGAAAACACAAAAGCTTGTATGGTTAAGGTGGAAACTGAACTAGTCACCTAATTTCTCAGAGTTTGACTGAGGCCCAGATCCTGTAAAATCATTTTGGAGAAATGGGGATTTTCTGTTCCCAGGCCAAGTTTCAGGTTAGGATTGGAGACCTCAGTGATGTTTGTGTTCATTGCCCTGCATGCAGTTCCTTTAAAGTGCAAGGAGAGACAAAACCACCCAGTACTACCACATTTAAGTAAGTTTAGCAGAATTTGGGTCTTTGGTATTTATAGCTTACACAATAAATCTACAAGTTGAAAAAGCTTCTTTCCTTTTTTAAACTAGATTTCATTTTCTACCATTTAAGGACAAAGATAATTATAGGATTTCAGTTTTAACACTTGCAAACTTTCAGTGCTGTTACGTGACCTTCAAAACTCAAATGACCTTAGAAATAAAAAAAAAAGAAAATAAAATTGCTGTCAGCATTTTACAGAACCACTGCTATCACAGGTCACAAATGGCTCTTAAAACCTTTCAGAAAAGCAGAGATGCTGGGAAAACATTTAAAAATAACAAACCTGGCCCCAAAATAAAAACAACTTGATTGTACTTGATTAAGACTAAAACAATGCAGAGATTTGCATGCACAAAAGGCCAGGGAATTATAAACTGAGCTAGGAAGGGAATATGGCAGGATGAAAAGAAGCACAAACCAAAGAGCTCCTATCCTAAATTATCCCTCTATGCAAAGAGAGAAAGTGCTTTAAGGCAGAATTGTGTGTAAGTGAATTCTGGCTACATCTGCTGCTGTGTGCTGCAGTGTACAGACACTTGGGGATGTGCCATCACAAATACAATGAGCAGTTTGCCAACAACATACCAAACATTAGTGGCCTCTAATATAACTACAGGTTTTGCTCACAATACCATTGCCAAATGACAGCAGGGTTTTTGTTCAACTGCTCGCTTCACTTTCTCACTGTGGAACTGCCTGCCTGGCTATTGAAAACTATATACTGATAAATACATTTATTATATGCACATGGACAAATCACAAGGTTTCAGCCATTACTATTTAACTCCAGGGCCTTTAATCACACAATCATTTGTCAAAACAGTTACTGTGTGAACAGTAGAAAGAAAATGCTATGGTTTCTCACAACATAATACTAAGCAACCCAAAAGTGGAGAAGACATTTCCACAGCAATACTCGAAGCATGGAAAAAAGGAAGTTTCAAATCTAGCAGCTCTTCAAGTTCATTGGCTTGCTTTGATTATTATTTTACCAGTCATGAATTCTTAGTTTAAGTACAGTCTTTTTGTTTCTGCGTGGTCAACCTGTACAGGATTGGTTAAAAATACTTGAAGGTGATGACAGGTAAAAATGGCTCAAGGAACTGTTAGCGGAAGGAGATAAAAAATACCACCCTGTACCTGTCCATGACTGCAGCAAAGTTCAAGTGAAGGCAGATGAAGTTTTCCATTAAGATATATAAACCACAAAGACAGGTACCTCCTTTAGCTGGCCATACCATGTTAAAACCCTTCTGGTGTAAAAGCACAGTATGGGCAAACTGTCCTTTAGGGGCAAAAGAGCAGAAGATCAGCATCCGTGTGCAGTCTGTTCAGTCTCAAATTGTAACCAGTCTCCTGAAAACCACTGTTAAAGGAAACTAAAGGCCAGGTCAACACCACTACCAAGGTTCATTAGTCCACATCCAAACTGAAAGAGCAAGGCAGGACAAAACATTAGCATCTTACCTTTTTCAGTTCTGACAGAGTTGGAAGCAAAATTTTTGCCATAAAGAAGCACAAGATAATCTAACTACTCTTTCTAACTACACTGCTCAGACTAGTCAGTTGTCAAAAAACACAAGGCCCAACCCAAACGAAAAAGCCCAACTACAAAGCCTCTCTCATGAAACTCAGCTGTAGGAGATACTTTTTTCAGAATTATTAGAAAGTCTTCGCTTATAACTTCTTTCTTTTCCCTAAACAAAAATGCAACTGCCTGTCAAATTCATCTTTCAGTAGGTGAGCTAACCTCTGCTGATGCACCAAACTTTGCGATCCTTGAAATGAAACAGTGGCTGAAGCAGTGAAGGATCAAAAAATGAAAGTTAAAACTTGGAGAACCTGGTTTGAGCACCAGATTAAAAATCCACAGTTGAACACTTCCATAGGCTACTACAAAAAAAATATTAAAATGATGATCATCTGTGAAGTTAGAATAACCACCTCAATCTCCTAGCGATATTAATAATCAGCACACTCAAAGCAAACAGAAAACCTGCTTAAGCAGCAGTGAGACAAGGCCCAAACCTCTTTACATTTTCCTTCATGAAAAATGTTTTTATGCAAAACCACCAGAGTTATTTTTCAAAGCCCAACAGGCACTGTTAATGCAGTGCTTGCTGTGGTGATACAACTCTAATGCATTCATTGCCACACACCATACCAGTGAGAGCTGGATGCTATGTCAAATGAAGTGCATCACCTAAACTGATGTGATGTTTCAACGATGACAGTGGTGTGCAAGGAACTGCACACTGACATGGGAAGATCATCAGTCCTGCCTAAACCCTCCTATGGTCTAAACCAAGTCCTGACAACTTAATTGAGAAAAATAGGACTATTTCATCCTGATCTTTCAACATGCTGTGTTAACTATTCCACTTTGTCCAGTCAAGCTACATCATACAAAGTAAAAGCAACAAGTGAAACAAGTAAGTTAATTAATAATTGGGACATACTACTAGCATTCATTAAATTCCAAAGTGAAATTGCTAGCATTATCTAAACACTTTGCTTACTAAACGTGGCCATTTCTCCAGACAGCCCATCATACTTCCATTTTTACCCCTGTAACAGTATTAGGGTCACAGTCTCATTATTCAATCCACTGCACTGAGGTATACCACATTTCAGTGACAATACTTTCAGTAACCAGGTTGTGATAAAGGAAAGGTAGCTCAACTCTTACCTTTCCTTCTTTCAAAAGGAAGGGGAACATCATCCATCAGGCATCAAAAGTAAGATCTTGCTTATGTGTTTTGTTGATTTCCACCACTTAAGCCTGAGCAAAATTTCAGAACTGGGTTAACTCCATGCATAAAGAACAACTCAAAATCTCTACCTTGACACCGTGTTTTAAAATGGCACCTTTAACAGCATTTTTTAACAGTCAAGAATTACTGAGTTCGGTACATGCTACACCATCCCATATTACATCTGCTTCTTTGAAACCATTTGATACTGTCCTGCACAACATATTTGTCTCTAAAATTGAGAGACATAGATTTGATGGATGGACCATCAGTGGATAAGGAATCGGCTGGCTGAATGCACTCCCTGAGTTTCAGCCAACTGCTCAATGTCCAGGTGGAGACCAGTGACGAATGGTGTCTCTCATGGGTCTGTATTGTGACCAGTATTATTTAACAACTTTGCTGGGGACATGGACAGTAGGATTGAGTGCACCCTCAGCAAGTTTGTGAATGAAACCAAGCTAAGTAGTGTGGCTGACACTTGAGAGAGCAGGGATGCCATCCACAGGGACCTTGACAGGCTTGACAGGTGGGCCTATGTAAACCTCATGAAGTTCAACAAGGCCAAGTGTAAGGTCCTGGACCTGGATCATGGCAATCCCAAATATGGATACAGGTTGAGTGACGAGTGTATTCAGAGCAGCGCTGCAAAGAAGGACTTTGGGGGTATTCGTGGATGAGAAACGGGGATATGACCTGGGAATGTGCACTCACAGCCCTAAAAGCCAATCACATCCTGGGCTGCATCAAAAGAAGTGTGGCCAGCAGGTCAAGGGAGGTGATTTTGACCCCCTACTCTGCTCTTGTGAGATCCTGCCTGGAGTACTGTGTTCAGCTCTGGGGCCCCCAGAGTAAGAAAGACATGGACATGCTCAAATGTGTCCAGAGGAGGGTCACAAAGATGATTGGGGGCTGGAGCATCTCCACTATGAGGACATGCTGAGAGAGTTGGGGTTGTTTAGCCTGGAAGAGAGAATGCTCCAGAGAGACCTTATAGCTGTGTTCCAGTACTTAAACGGGGCCTACAGGAAAGACGGGGAGGGACTCTATATCAGGGAACATAGTGATAGGATGAGAGGTAATGGTTTTAAACTGGAAGAGGGTAGATTTAGATTAGATGTGTAAGTAAGAAATTCTTTACTGTGAGGATGGTAAGGCACTGGAACAGGTTGCCCAGAGAAGCTGTGGATGCCTCTCTCCCTGGAAGTGTTCAAGGCCAGGTTGGATGAGGCTTTGAGGAACCTGATCTAGTGGAAGGTGTGCCTGCCCATGGCAGGGTGGGTTGGAACTGGATGATCTTTAAGGTCCCTTCCAACTCACACCATTCTATGATTCTTTGGACAATATATGATGTGCCCAGTTTGTGCTGCTGTCCCTTTGCCAGTCTTATACATTCAATAGCTGTCAAAAACACCAGAAAAAAAGAGGAAGATATAATTTCTCACTGAAAGGAAGTGAGTAAGCAGATATTTCTAGTGTTTGGTTGCCCATATGCAGCACTTTTTGTCTCTGTTTCAGATGGGAATTCAGCACTGCTGAAAGCTTGCCCACTCTCACCCTGCAACAATGGAGTAGGACAAAAGGAAGGCTGTCCTGTTGCCTCCTCTGGTCCATAAGGGCACTGTCATAAACTCTGCCCATAAACTAACTCTAACTGTCCTGAGGAGTCAGCAGGGCTGGTGGCATGCACAAGTCACTCTCCAGGTAAGGGTGGAAGTGACATCAGAACTCATTATTCATCTGCATAAACCTCTCTAGCAGTCCAATGAAGCAAGAGCAGCCATATGGAGATATCAGACAACTTAGCCTCCTGCTTAAGAAGGGAAGTAAATCAATACCTCATGACTTCTACTTCCAGAAAACAGCACCAACAAGTATCCATCATCACTTACCTTACCACATCCCAAGAGGGACAGATAAGGATCTCTTATCTCTATCTCAGCCTAGGCAGCATGCTGCTCTAAGCCAGCCGCAGCACCCTCCATTTGTCTGTAGAGTGCTTGTTGCTCACCAGCTGGGTGGAGATGACATCTCAGCAAGCTGAGAAGCAATCTTGGTTCCTCCCAGAAGAAACACCCTACTCTTCCTTCTGATACATCTTTCAGAGGACTTTTCCTTTTCTCATTTCACTATCGGAAGGGTAGAGTGGTGAATCTCTACCTCAAATTCCTTTTGTAAACGGTTTTCAGACTAATTCCTAGATTGGGTCCAACTGTTTACAACTTTACAGCCTTTGAATATAAATTTCAGCATAAATTTTCTCCCTGTCTTGGCTACTTTGTTTCTTTCTACTGAAGCATGCCACCAATTACCTGAAAAGTCCTCAGCTCTATTGCATATAGCAGGAATATTTGGGTAAGGCAGCATGTAAAGATCAGAGGGTCCAAAACCTGGGAAGAGCTTCATTACCTAAATTGATATGAGGGGAAAGAGAGAGAAAAGGAAGCTGGGAGAATTGGAACACTGGACAAATTGTTCTAAAAGATTTGCAATTTTTATTGCAGAGGGTAGTTCAAATAATATGACTCTATTTCAAGGCACAGCATTGATAAGTTGGAGCTCCTGTAAAACAGTGCTGCCAAAAGGCAGGTCTGTAGGTGCTGTTTAAATAGCCAAAGACTTTCTCCCTTTGCACTGGCAGGAACTGTAATACTGAACAAAGTGTGTTAGTAAAACTTTGTTACATACAAGTTATTGATGGTCTTAATAAAGTGCTTCTAATGAAGTATTATCACCAGCAACAGTGTGTATAATGGGACATACCCATTTTCCAGGTTTTCCTTTAGAAATTAAAATTTCTTTATTATTGCGCCATTATAATATTGATTCAATTTAAGTAGAATTTAAAAGCCTTGTGGATATAATGCACTAGCATTTGATGCCTAGCATCAAAATGAATATTGGCTGAGGGGTAACCTTATCACTCTCTACAGTTATCTGAAAGGAGGTTGTAAGGAGGCGGGTGTTGATCTCTTCTTACAAGCTACAACTGACAGGACAAGAGGAAATGGCATTAAGTTACACCAGGGGAGGTTTAGGTTAGACATTAGGAGAAACTTGTACACCAAAACAGTTGTCAAGGACAGGAACAGACTGCCCAGGGAAGTGGTGGAATCACCAACCCTGGATGTATTTAAAAGCCATCTAGATAGGGTGCTCATGGATATGGTGTAGAAGTGGCCTGGTAGAGATAGATAATGGTTGAACTCTATAATCTTAAAGGTTCTTTTCAACCACAGCAATTCTGGGATGTTTTGGTTTTCATTTTTTCTGTTAGAGAAATCAACAAGGGAAAAACTAACATGTTTCTAGCTTGCTTGGAAACGCATGACCATTAGCAATATTCCATATGTTTGATAGCATTTAAAAGAAAGTCAAAGTCACCCTTATTTCCTAAACCTTTCAAGCAATGTTTTTGATATGGTAGTTAATATTCCTAATTTTTCTCACTCTAGAAGGAGTGAAGTTCAGTTTCATGAAGAAATCACTGACTGCAGGCTGCCCATGAGGTTACTACTCCTCATGAAGTAGGTTGGGGTTTTTTTATGCTTTCAATACTGTATATCTTTAGGAACAAGTCACCTCTTGCCATGTTAGTGGAAGCCATTCAATAAAATTTAGTTTCTGCCAGAGGGCATACTGTTAACAGCTGTTAAACACAGGCATTTCTGAAGATCATATTACCTGTTGGGCGGTTGATTAAAGCCACAAGTGTTTTCATCTGGAGAGGGAAGTGTCTACAAGCAAACGTACAAATGTTTGTACAAGAAATTATAGAATAATTATTTCATTATTTATATCATACTTTCTATATGTGTGTGCATCTATCAATATATATATTAAGAGTAACATGGGTTTACATTTTGCTAATACAAGCACGGGGTCAACATCAGACAACGCTACTGACAGCAGAGAAAGACCCAGTAAGAACCCAAACTGGCAATGGCAGGAGGCCAGATGTAGTAAGGTAGTTTCTGTATCTGCTTCCTCCAACATGTGGATCGTTAGTGAAGTTGCAATCTCACCACCTGGTGGTGACCCTAGAAGCTCCCATACCATAAATTACATCTCTCCAGATGCAGCACTGCTCAAGCCTGCCACATAGCCCCTTTGAATCAAGACAGAGGTGAGAGACAGCAGGCTAAGTCTGACATTAAACGAANAAAAAAAAAAAAAAAAAAAAAGAAAAAAAAAAAAACAAAAAAAAAAAAAAAAAAAAAAAGGGTCCAGTAACTCTTTTCAGAGTTGTGCTGGCCCATAAAAATTAAATTTGACATTTGAAGTATTTTGTTCCATTAACACCTTTCAGGAGTAGATTTTCCTAGAAGAGGCTTCGTAACCCACTTCATCAGAACCTGCCTCCCAGAAAGGACTAATGTGTACTATTTATTCTACTTTGGCAAGTCGTTAAATATTTCCTTACTGATGTATGCTGCTCCTAACGAGCGTCTAAAGCCTCCTCAATCTGACAGAGGGATGCACATACACAAAGGCATGATTGCTCCTCCACTAGTGTTTAATGATTGTAAATACACAGTTTCCAGTGCTAAGCTACTGGTATCATCACCTCACAGTCGGAGATCTACCCTACCTGATTTTGCAGTTGTGTTATTAAGTATCATCTCCAGCCGTCAGTAAAGCATGATGAAATAAAAATGCAAACTGGAGAAGTCATTTCCAACAGATAAACTCCTTGCTAGCTCTCTCCCGCCTGTTGCTTAGCCAGCCTTCTATCTAGAGGAAAGACCTTTGTGATTTTTTTCCTGCTTTATTATTAGGCTGGAAACAATAGCCTTTTTGTTCTATGGCAAGAACACAGGAGCCGAAGGTCCGTGCACAATTGTGTGATCATCGCGCGGCCCTGCGTCCCAACCTTCCCGAAACACAGCACGCACAAAGCTGTCCAGCTGACTAGTGAGAAGATAAAGGGTGGTCCAAGGGAAACAATGAACAAAATTGTCACTTCCAACAATGCAGAAGGCCACTTCAGTATTCCCACAATCTCTTGCCAACTTTTCTTTCCCTGTGCGATTTCCTCCATCAAATAACTGCTGTCAGTTTGACTGCTTAAATGATTAATTGTTCTGACCATAAATATTCTTAGGAGAAATGAGAACACTGACCTAGAGCTGGAACATGTATTTGTACTAGTAATCATAACTTTGTGTCCTTGAACATGGAGGAGCGTTTGAGACACTGAGCAGTTTACTCCCTAAGCTCTAAAACCCAGATACTGCCTTGCTCAGCATCTGCGAGGTAGGTCCAGCCTACAAGGGCTAAGCTCCAGATCACATAGTCCCTGAGGAGGACTGGGCAGAAGTATCATTCCAGAAATGGAGACACTTCTCTAAAAGTGCTTTTGGCTGGTGATGATATAACTAGAGCCTTCTGAGTGTGCAGCAGCAAGAGCTGCTGTGCAGCTTTCCAGCTGGTTTACAGCTGGGCCTGTTCTCTGTAGCATCAAAGGATTGCAGTCAGCTGCTTCACCCAGCCACACCAGCAGATATAATGATAACATGCTGTGCTTCCGTTTTGTGTTTTCAGTGGGGCAGAGTCCCACAAGCAAGTAGAAAAAAATTTTTAGTGCTTATTCCTAAGAGCAAATTGTCACATTTTGAAAAAAAAAAAAAACCAAACCAAAGGCAGAACTAGATGATGCCCATCTTAGACAACTTTTGCTACTGCCACTATGTTGTGACTAATTGACCCAATGTAGCAGCAGGGCCAAAAGTGCTTGCTAGAAGCCCTACTCCTCCACTTTGCAAAAGGAAAGTGCACAACAAGCTTAGTGGTGAAACTTTTTCCTGTTATTTTTTGCGCCACTACAAATAAAATATGTGCAGTGTGCATAGGAATTCGTTCATTTTTTTCCAAACTATAGTCCGGCCCCCGACAGTGTCTGAAGGACAGTGATCCGGCCCCCTGATTAAAAAGTTTGAGGACCCCTGTTCTAGATCATCTCTATCTTTTTTGGCATGGTCTGTTTCGCACATGGTGACCAATCATGCTAAACACCATATATTCCATTCAATAAAGCTGTACAGATTAAATGGCCAGCGAAAAATCCAAATAATACTATGAAAATGAGAGGCTTCCTACAACTCACACTGTTCTAACTTGACAGCTCATGTGCTTGTGATCCAAAGTAGTCTCTGACTCACATGCTGGGGAAGAGAAGATTCATCCGAAAACCAGTATAGTTTTAAGACAGGTATCACTCAACCTCCATCTGTCCTTTTTTGAACTCCACCCTGTATTAATTCTATCTGGGGGGGATGAGGTTTGGGTGGTGTGTCTCCCTGCTCCTTAAAAAAAAAAAAAAATTTAAAAAGGGAGGTGGAACAGGCTAGTATTTTCTTCACGTCTCACTTCTTTCCATTGCTGTACTCCTGTCCTGCAAGACACTGGTGGAACGTTTACCTCTTGTATTGTTGCTGTTCAGTGGATGTTCAGTTTCCTATGTTCTCATATAAAATGTGCTACTGGTCTAGTACACAAAACAGGTACCAGAGGTGTATTTAAAGCAATCCTAACACCCCTCTGTTCCTAAAACAAAAATCTCCCTCCGAGGACTGAGGTAAAAATAAACAGTTCATATTCAGGAACCCCTCCATTTGCTTCAGATCATGATAAAATGATAGTTTTCCTGCAATGCATTTAACTCAACTAAATATAGACTTAACCCGCCTGGCAAAACTAAATGAAATAACAGTGAAAATGCCCCCAAGCATTGTTATATAAAAATATTTTTCTTTAACAATGTATTTCAATTTATTATATAGCACTGCATAACAATATATTTGAATGTGTTACAATAATCAATATTATTATATAATTACTTATCCAGTTGATAATTACATACATTGTAAAATACTTTTACTTTCAAATTTAACATCTAGTTATTTTCTAGGCAACATACGGATAAGGAATTGACAATGTTACGGTAGACCTTAGCTATAATGCCTTTGACATCAGCTGTAGGATGCATGCGAAAAGAGCATGTTAAGACTACATGCATAAGGATCAGTCCAAGGAGAATTTCAGGTGAATGAAGTGTCCAAAGACACAGTATTGGACACTTTCCCAGCACGAAGTGTCCAACACAGCTCTTAAAATAGTGTAAAGTTGTATTACAGTGAAATTATAAGTTAAAAATTATTTTACAGTATTTCAACAGGTATTAAAGAAAGCTTTGATCTGCCAAGGTTATGGAAGCTAGAAGTAGAAATAAGACACTTTAAATCCCCCAGAACTGAACACATCCCAGGTTTTCACACTGCATGTTTCACATGGAGGCCTGTCCCGCTCAGCATCCCCACGCTGTCACACACAAACCCTCCAAGATGTGGCAAATAAAGGCAGGAAGCAACAGAAGTCACTAAAAGGATATCAACAACCAGAGACAGGATCTTTAACTGTGCTAAACATTAAGAAAACTATATGCAATGGAGATTTAACTGTGGATGTTTTCGCTGTCTCAGCTTTGCCTTTCCTGTATGAATTAAAAACCGTTTGGGAAACACACTCACTTGTATTACATAGCACAGTAGGGACCCCAGCACATTTGCCACTTTCTGATCCTGTGACAGTAAGTGCCACAGACAGAAAAGGGTGAGTGAAAGCGCTGACTTAGACTACTGAGAGCTAACCTGCCAATGGTTAGTTGTTCCTTACCCAGCGCGCTCCCTCCAGGGACACAGGACATTATTTATTAACTAGAGCAATTGTTATAAGGATCTTACTTATGTCACCAGAGAATGAGCTCAAAACACAGGAATACCCTTATTCTCAAATTCTAAAAAAAGTGCCTTTTTCTTCAGAATGATGACTATTGTAATGTAATCCTTGGTAAAAAAAAGGAACCAGAGAGCAAACAGCATCTCTACAAATACTAGATGTGGTAGATGACCTAGGAAACATCTACATAGCTTCCTGTCAGTTCACACTAAATGAATTGATATTGTAAATCAAATTTACACAGACGCTAATTTTCTGAAGTTCAGTTATAAGTATACCTGAATGGTATATGCAAGATAAAGGCAGTTATCTTAAATTCAAAGGATTTATGACCAAATGCATGCCAGTTCTTGGCCTCTCAACTGTTTGCCATCATAAAAGTCATGACAGTCACTGAATGAAAGGCTTTTTATTTCAAGGTCTAGAAGTCCAGAGGGCACAAATATGCTGGAAACACTCTCTTTAGCTTAATTTTAAATCATTCCAATGTTTATGTTTCTACAGTTTGCATAAGCAACTCTTTTACCAATAGGCATCTTCCCCTTGCACTCAGATAACATTGTCTTGGTTCAGTTTTGCATGGGTATCATCTCACTCTAGTACGGTTGCACTAACTCCACAGAGGAGTCAATAAAATCCCCTTTCCTTAAAAGAGAACAGATGTTTAAGAAAGGTTTGACATCATGGGATGGTCCATGACACAGTGCTAAGATGCACTGTTCAGAATTTCCACACAAACAGCCCTGGTGAATCTTTGCTTAACTTGTGGCAGAGCAGCATGCCAAATTCTGTCCAGTTCCATCCAGTGTCCTGTGCTAACAGGCCAAAGAGGACAGAAGCTGAAGACAGGAAGGAAAAAAATAAAAGATATTCACTGACCGGTGCATTTTTCCCATTCACAAAGAGAAAGCACAAACTGATTATTTTGTGATAAAGTCCTAATGAGACTGGCACAGGGAAATCTACAGAGGAATGAGCACACTAGCCATAACAACTTACCCATCAGCAACAGCTGAAGGCAAGAGGATGATTTCATTACCTAGGAAAAATAAGCTCACTGTCTTTCACTCCTCGGCAGTAAAACTGGAGTTATTAGTAGCTTGTTCACAAGTACACTGGTGACAGTCAAAGAAAGGTTAATAAAAAGACATCCTTTTTCCTCACTCTGTCACCTCCTACTAAATTTAAGCCCTACTATACAAGTGTAGCCTGATCCTCACCATCAAACTAACTATGCAGGTGGGCACAGGCTAGTGGAAAGTGCTGCAGACACAGCTAAGGCACGACACATCACACCACAGGAAGATCTGCAGCTGAAGTGTTCAGATGAGAAACAGGGAATTAAATGTTTCCAGGGATGGGGCATCTACCACCTGTCTTGCAACCTGTCCCAGTGTTTCATCACCCTCATCATAAAAAAATTCTTGTTTATATCTAGTCTGAATCTATCCTCCCCATCAAAGAGATGTAGATAGACCTGTAGATGTAGAAATATGTGACAGGAAGCAGCAGAAGGCCATATAAACTGAATCCTGAGCCTACAAATGCCAGTTTGCAGAGTCCTTCACCACAGGTGTCTGACGCCCTTATTTTAAGTCAGTATTTTAATGAAGTCTAAACACCTCACACAATTGCATAAACTGACAATGGAAGCTGCAGTCTCCTTTGTACGAGGATTATTATGTCAGTTTACCTGCTGCCTGATAAAGAAAAAAAAAAATTCCTAGAAGTCTGATGACTTCCTAAATCCTACAGTGTAGTCAAATGTCAACCAGTCAAGAAAATGAGGAAGGCTTCCTGATAGCACCAAAACTTCATGTTCTACACTCACATGCAAGGATGGTGAAAAGTTTTACTAAAAAACATCTCAAAAGTTGAAGGCTAAGAGAGGGACCAGATGAAATAACTGGAGTATACTAAACGTGTTCTTTCACTTCAGGGTCTTCTCCCCATCTGACTACCCCTGGGTTACTACAGTAGTTGTTTTATTAGGCGATGTCTGCTAGAGAAGTGCTGCAAAGTATTTGTATTGCTTGTGATGTTAGCCTGTGCTGATACCAGGGGATACGCAGTCATTCTCAAAATAGCATAAAGTAATTCTGACAATTCATGACACACATTTAATTGTACTATCAAATTGCAAGGGTTTCTCCCAGGCTCATCAGCCTGAAATTTAGTGGTCTGACTGTTCTGCACTGGATCCCTCAGCACACCAGCTGTAGCACTTACCACTGCAGCCTAATAGACAAAGCAATAGAAGAGAGTTGGCAGGCAAAAACAAAAATGTGATTTTATGGGATAGCATATACCCACAAAAACAGTGGTGGAACACAAGCCCAATCAATATAGGACCATGGGGACCCCTGTTTATGTAACGTGAAGCCAGAACACATTAAACTCTCAAGTTCTTTCCAGTGTTAGAGGTTTGCAGCATGCGTTGTACAGCCCTTGGAACAATATCTGATTTACTTTGCCAGCAAAAACATTACAGATGGAACTGTCAAGTCTTCTTGTTTAGTGGCGCCTGCTCTTCTAACACGTGACTTTTTTAAATAACAACCGTCACTCATCGGATAAAATCAATGACTTTTCCAGCACCTGCAAAAAATGCTTTGAGGACAAAGAATAGAGTTTCAAGAACTGACAATCTACAAATTTTCCCTCAAAATCCATTCTAGGCTGTTTTAAACTTCCTGCTTTCTACTTTTATAATTCTGGTTTATTGTTGGTGTGTAGGACTGTATCTGCTCATTACTTAGGACACATTTTGCTATTTCTTAATTTTTCCACAGTAAGTAAACAGTGGGCACATGCTAAATAAGATCATCCTAGAGATAAATTAGGTGTGTACATGGTGTTAAATGGCTGCAACAAGCTTAAGACTCCTGTTCTACAAGTCTTGTTCATAATTTATTTCCTCATACCACTCCGGATTCAGAGAAGGCTTAAGGATATACTCACTCATGTCAATGGGAATAGAGGAAAACCAGCACGAGGTGTATTTGAAAGACAGTCTTGGAAGCAGGACATCATGAAATTTCACTAGGATCAAATCCTAAAACCAGATGCTAAAAAACAAGTTCAAAGTCAGACCTCAGAGTCTGGCTCCTGCTGCTTTCCTCACTTGTCCTTAGAAGTGAGGACTAGAAGATCATTACTACAGGGTATTACATAAAGCAATTTTTTTGTTTAAATACAATGTTTTTACAAAAACCAAACTAACTTAATAATGAATACTCATTTAATAACAATGAGCCCACAAAAGAATGCTGCAGCCATACAAGCAGATGAAGGAGTTAATAAATACAGCACAATAAAGTTTTTGGGGGCCTCCCAAAATTGCATGGGAAGTTTGCAGAAAATCACTGCTACCAAATAAAATCATTTAACAATTAATTTTAGGCCATAAACTTTCCATTATGAAAACATCAATAATAAACATCAAAAAAAATCCCAAAACCCCAACAAAAACAACAAAACCCCAAACCCAGCAGAGCTGTAGTTAATCAGAATACCAGGAAGGGGAAAAAGAAAACTTGGAAGACTGACACTGGCACAACCCTTGCTGATAAAAAGGAAGGAGCAGGAAGCAGGCAGCTCATGCGATATGGCTTAAGCCATAGGTATGCAAAGACTTAAAGATCCACAAGCAGAAAAATGAGTACTTGCCTCCAAGAAGATGCATCACACAGAACAGTAGCATTTATAGAAAGTTCTAGTCATAGCCGGTACTTTACTTCTCATGATTTAATGGGTTGTTTCTCTGGAAGGTGTGTGTTTTTGCAAATTCTGGCTGACTGAACTACATGAAAATATTTCCCACTTCCTGCTTCACCACAGGTGTGGCATCAAGACCAGAAACTATATTTTTCTTGTAAATTTAGAAGTACTTAAAGAGCACCACAAAAAAGCTGAGCATAACAAGGTAATGCCTTTAAAAAGCTTCTCTAATGCCAAGCTACATCAACTGTCCATACTAAATATAGGGATATTAAAAAGAAACTTTGTGATAGGCAAAGTTACTTGCTCAGGCTGGTAGCACTTCAGCCTCTCCATGTCCAGTCTAGACTTTAACGCATCAGGAAAATCATAACCATTGGCCAAGAACACCAGTGCCATTAGCTACAATTATTATTGGAAGCAACTAAGCCAAACTTCATATCATCAAGTTCTCGTAAGACATTTGGCAAAGTACACCTGAAATTTACTCAACAAACAGAGTTTTCATACATATATTGTAACTCTAGCATTGAAAGAAAACCATAGCAACATGTTGCTGTAATAGAGATAACCATTTAATAAGAAGCAACTGTTAACAGGGGTCCGTTAGATGCTTACATCTAATTAACTACACACACTAGTCAACACTTCACTCAAGTGCTCTATATTAATGAGAGCTGCTAGCTAATAAGGGCCTATATGCACAAATATCTGCATTTATATAAACATGTGGTGTTAAGCATGATATTGTTAGTCTCCTTTAAGAGAAGATCTTAAGTTTGTTGGCTCACTCCATGTTTCTTGCAGATGTTTTTGAATGACAGTTTTTAATATTTTTTTTTGGTTTTTTTAGGGGGCATTGAGTTTGTTTCTTAGGGGCTGGTTGTTTGCTTCATTTTTTAAGACTGTTCACTCCACCAAGGTAATGCTGAAAAACCCTGTTCTGTGGAAAATCTGCATGACAAGCTAAACAGAAAAAGACCGATCTCCCGTCTTTTCTACAGCAAAACAGCAGAAATGCCTTAATCACAAACCACCTATTACTCAACCTGGATGACGGCTTTATAGTCTACTCTTCATTCAGCAACACAAAGAATTTGCTTTCTTGCAACACTACATTATATAAGCTCATATAGCATTCTTGCTTCCCCCGAGGTTAAATGCAACATGCACCTGGTTGGCAAAGGTAGTCAACAAGAGATTCTTCTAAGATTTCCACTTCAATTAACTGAATCTCAAACGTTAAACTATATTGTCTTTAATCTCCATAATTAAAGTGTCTGGAAAGTTTTAGTGACCCACAAAGTATCTCCTGAAGGCCCAAACCACTGCAGCTTTATAAATTATGAGAAGTCTGTCAGATCTAAAATATTCACAAATGCTGCAGTGCGACAGTGTGGCAAAGAGAGTAACAACATGCCTAAGAGGGCACTGCAGCAGTTGTTCTGCTAAGTCCTAATGTCCTAAGACATCTCAAGATGCCATGGAAAGATACTCTTTGGTAACCTAGTGCCCATTTTGCTGTAAGGACACACAGAACAAATCACTTTTCCACTGAGGTTCCTAGATTATTCTCCCCACTCTATATTAGTCCAGGAACCATCCAGATTCCTCACCAGCTGAACAAAAATTGCAAGTACATTCTTTAACATGTACTAACTCAACAACAGTGTTAAGAACCACCATAAAACCACTGTCTCCTTCCCCCAGGCCTTTCTCCCCCATAAGCACCAGAATTTCCTGAACAGTCAGAAACAATTTTTTCAGGTTTCTAAGGTTTTAAAAATATTGTCAAAATCATCTCATTCTCATGAAGGTTTAGAGGTAGGATGAGGGAAGCATCCAAGAATGTTCAGCTTGGCTGAGACACTTCAATATACAGGTTACAAAGCTCTTGCTCTCTTCCTTAGGCATCTAAGGGTGCTGTCATTAACTGACTTCAACCTGCATGCTTCAAGTGCAACCCCTCTATCACTGAGCAGGTACCCAGGCAGCACAGAGGGAATCCAAACCAGGCCCTTTCAACGTGACCACACAATGATTCATTAAATGTTGCCAGAAAAACTTGTAAAATCTGTTGGTGGCATCTACGCTGGCTCTTTGGGTTGAGATCCCCATGTCAGGTACTTCCAAATCCATTTCCCCAGGAAAAGTGATATATCAATCACTACACAAACTTTTGACAATCAAGCCGTACACAGCTTGTTAGACACAACTAGAAGAGGAAGGAAAGCCACTAGACAGCACCGATCTAATCGCTCAGCTGCACAAAGGGCTGCAGAGGCAGAGCAAATGGGAATATACCTGAAGCTGCTGCCGCCTCCACAGAAGGCTGGAAGGCTGCCAGCCAAAAGGCTTCCAGTGTCCACCCTGATTATCTTGCTGAAGATCTGAGTAGGAATCAGCCACGACTATTAGCTTGCTTCTGCAATTGCCTTCCCTACAGAAGGCCAGATTTCTAGCATGTTCCTGTGCCAAAGCATGTCTGATGAAGGTGGGGGTTTGAGGGTGGGCTTTATGTGGACTGTTGTTTGGTTTGGGGTGGCTTTTTTGGGGGAAGGGGGAATTTTTTGTTTGGTTTGGGTTTGTTTAGTTGGTTTGGGTTTTTTTGTTGTGAGTCTTGGAAGGCAGACCAAGAGTCGGGAAGGAAAGTAAAGAGCTTTCTGGTCAGTCTAGACTATACTTAGTAAAGAAAATACTGAAAAGGTCCCATCACTGCATGAGAAAACAGAAATTAAAGTCATGTGTGCAAGCTGTGATCATATTAAAGTACAGATTTCTACATGTATGAGCAAAGCTTAACATTTCATGACAGATTTAAATGTTCATCCTCTTTCCTATGTGAAAGGCACTAGCAAAGTTGCACTTTTAAATACAGAGATGATTCTTGGGGTAGGAACACATTTTTATATATGCAGACAATAGATTTTGCACCTATGGGAAAAGATGCACCGCTATTTTTGCCTCATTCATTTTTCTTTCCCTTCTTTTCAAGTAGGATTCAATTCCTGACTGTCTTCAGCTGGCCAAAGGAAGACCTAATCATTCAACTACCAGAAAAATGACTCAGTGGAACACGTTTAGAGTTTTTTTCTCTTTACAAATGGTTTGAGATCCATTGAATGACAGTTACTTGAGTAATCCTGTTTGTGTCAAAGCGAGGACAAAAAAAAAAAGTCTTTTTCAACATGTATATATACGTGAGGCATTGGCCAGAGGGACATGCCTCAGTTCTTCTCCCCTCCCCTTTTGATCTCAATGGCCTTGGCCACTGTCTGATAAAAAACATATGAAAGAAGCAACGCAACAACAAAAAATTCTCACATTCCAAGCATTAACATCACATATGCTGAGCACCAGACTCAATTATATTTTTAAAATGCATTACAGATGTAGCACAAACCAAATGGGTGCAAGATGTACAGTCAGATATGAGTTTACAGATGAGTGCTAGGAAATAGCTGGCAGAAGACAGGCAATGCTGTTTGCATTTTGCCAGCCCAAATCTTCTCCCTTTTCCCCCTCCCCCTCCTCCTTTCTCTTTAGGAATTTTGGCATCTGTGTCTGAATTGCTTCAAATTACTCTTCTAATTGGGTGTTTCTATGGCAACAGACTAGAAGACACAGTACCTCTCCCTTAAAGAACTATGAAAACAAGAGGTGCACCATAAGAAAACAAAAAGGATGAAGAATAATAATACAACGGGAAAAGTTCTTACCAACGAGAAACTGTACAGCCTTTAATCGTTGAATGGCACAGGCCAAACTAGAACCGTAGCAATGCTGCCAAGTTGCCATGTAACCAGCCATGATTCTGCAGGGATGGCTTTTCACTGAAACAGCGAGTGTTGTGCTGCTTTTCACAGGAAATCTCTGCAAGTATCCCCAAGTATCTATGCTGGTGGCCTTATCTAGTCTGTGTATGATCATATTTTCTGTAACATATCTCTTGCGGCTCCTCTCTCTGCAAGCATTTACTTTCACAGCCAGTGCATTTAGCATCATCTCAGAAAGGAGGTCTCCTGGCATGGTGTAGCATTCAAAGCAGAGGGGCAGAGAATGCCAGTGCACCCGAACTGTACACCATTCCTTAATGAGGTTGCTTGGATGAGCTCTTTGATTGGTATTTGTTTTCTATACCTGAGTGGGTTTTGCATGTTGTCAGGAAAGCTTGCTACATTCAACCTCCCACACAGAGCTGGTTGTCTACATTCTAGCAACAGCCACTGAGAAGCTGCAGCACAATGCTGCAAAAAACGCAAGGTGCCAATAGCCCAACAAGGGAGTCCAAGATGGAGTGTGTGTGCCTCACACAATGCCTGGGGTCTTGCAGGTGGAAACATTTACTTTGTCCAGTCTGTTAAGAAATTATCACTGGACAGAAGATAGACTTCATTTAGGTATGTCCAGTCACTGATACTAAAAAAATATTAAAATCTATTAATTAGAAAAAACCTACATCCCAACAATGTCAGCTCATTGGGTCTTAGCACCCAGCGCACCACTTTAGCCTGCAATGAATGAGGGAATCAGTGACAGAATTTCCATCACTTCAGATCCTGAGTCTATTGTGCGTCAATTAAAAGGCACTGCCTACTACTGAAGGAATGTCACAACAGCCCCAACTGAAAAGAAAGTGCATTCATAATTTAATTACAGCATTCCCTTACCATATAACCCATAGCAGGAAAAGGGAACATATGGGAAAAAAGTCAGTTCTGAAGCATAAAGCAAAATTAAAAGTTGAGAGCACGGGGAGAAGACAATGCTTCATTACCCAAGATGTCTATTTTGCTGATTTTTTTAGGGTGAGGCTAGGAGAGCTCAGCCGCTTTGCCAACTTGAGACTACTGCAAGATTGGAGTCATAACAGCAGCATCAGGCCTCTAACAACAGGACTTTAGTGTTTTCAGAACCTGCTAATAGCTTTTATTTAGTTTTTAAATTAGTCTTCGAGCGTTCCTCTCTGCTTTTAGTGACACTGAAGACACTAACACTTGATAAAAATTTCTCCTGAACTCTAAAATGCAGTTCTCCTTAATACGCACTTGTCTCATATAACTCAGTTTACTAATTTCTTCCCCCTAGATTGTTCACTAATTTTTCTAAAATGTACTGTAAAAAAGAAGTGCTGGAAATCCAGGGAATTTCTGCCTTTAAGCAGTGCCAGCAGCTGGTGCTACCCAGGTTCTGCTCTCAGGTATGTCAGGGCAATGGAACCCTGCAGCTGCACTGGCATAACAAAGCAGAATTTGTCAACAGATTTTTTGGGGGTTAATGAAGAATTTACACTTACATTACACACAATATAGTAATTTATGGTAAGATGAATAATCTCTACACCATATCTTTTAAAAAAATGAACCTATTAGTTGCCAACAATCAACTGGATAAATACAGAATTTACGAAGCCTTTGACATTAACAAGTGGTGCTGAGGATGAATCAGGGGTTTTTAACCTTCAAGTTTAAATCTGAAATTCACTGAAAGTTTTACACTATTGTAGCAGTGAGGAATGGAACAATGAAGTATTTTTGTTCAAGACCATATGTCAGGTTGATTTTTGGTTGAAAATCTTGTTAGAAAGCTACACTGAAGATTTCTGTACTTATTAGTCTAGTGATTTTTAAACAATAAGGTAGTTAACCTAATCTGATCTCACTGTTGCCAGGGCCTAAAAGCTCAAACCGAGGTCAAGGCAGACAACAATAGGTCATGAAGGAAATAAAGCATTAAATAAGGTGGCTGGCTGCCAACTGTTGCCTTGGCATCAGGAACTTATTCTTTACCCTCATCCTACTCCACCCCTCCCAAAAAATTCTGTTAAAGAGGATACTGAAATTTGACACATGATCTGAGTTGATAGGCCACCCTAGAATGACAATGCTGTCAGGACAAGTTTTCCTCTAACTTATAATTGATACTGCTTCCCACCCCAGCAAAGTTTCTCCACTACATTCAGAAATACAGCAGCACAGGTATTTGGTAGTTTTTCTACGAACCTCCTACTTTGATGAACACCAGTCTGTCTCCCTGAAGCGACAAGTATTCCTGTCTGCTTGAGAGATGCAAAAGACTGTAAGAATTGCCCTGGCAGCAGAAAGCAGGTTCCTCCAGATGCATCTGGCTAGCAGAAAATTCATATAAAAGGAGTATCACAAATGCTTACACTAACTTGGTAGCAGATCGTTTACTCCCAGCTTTTGTTTTTCTGTTGCTGCCCTGGACACACAGGTAAGACCACAAAACCAAACCAAACCAAACCCCAAACACCAAACCAACAACCAAAAACACCCCCCACCCCCCCCACAAAAACCCAACAAAACAAACAAACAAACACCCCAAACAAAAGCCCAACCAAAATAAATCCAAAAAACCCATCACCCTTTAGGGCACATATGAGCACAAACTCGTGCATAAATAAAGGTATTTATAAGAACACTGTAATCTGCTACCTCAGCCCTTTAGCTACTCTTGATTTGGGAGAGGTTTCAAGAGACGGCTTTCAAAATTAGGAAAGACTAGGAACTAAATATATTATGTGTGAGCAGACAAGAGTTCATCCTTTATGACAGTGCTACAAAGAACCCTTATTTTCATCAGTTTCTTGATCACTCATCCTAATTTCCCCAGTGTCCTAGAAACTCAAGTTCTTAACATCTGGAGTTCTTGTCTTCATACTGCAAGCTATTTGGTAAGAAAAAAAGCTGAAAACAAAACCCCAAATAAGACACCTAATTACTCATTTTTAAATCCCATTACAATATGCCTTTAAGTCTGAGAATATTCCCCCTCCACACTCAGGAAAAATCAGCAGAAAAAAGTGTCTCAAGGATGAGTTTCCTAGTTCTCATTAATATAAGGAAAACCATCTGGAATTTCAATACAATTAATAAAGATACCAATTTCCTTTAAACAGATACGAAAAGTGCATGATACTTGCAGAAGAGTAGATTGATGTAGACTGATCTTGCACTTGAAATTGCTTTTAACAGCCTTGTAAGCTTGCTTCTGAGCAAGGCAACATGATTTCATGAAGCTTTGTGCAGCCTTACACAGAGGAGAGAAATGACAGGAACTGGTACTGCTCAGCACGTACATAAACTGAAGCGTTCCAGGGCTTTCACTCAGGCAGTGCACCGAAGTCATACCTAGGTACAACCTGGGGCAGGCTACTGATTTACTACAAAGTCAACTGGGTTCACTGTCTAGAAAAAATGAATGTTTGCATGCACGCTCCAGATAATTGGAGCTATTTCTGATGTGGAAAACAGTTCCCATATATAACCCAAGTCCCATTTACACACAATAGGAATAATTCTTGCTGCCACCATGCTGGACAGCTGCGGCATGTCATTGCCATTTTCCATCTCAACTCCAGACAGAAAGCAGAGATACTTTTGGTGCACACTCTGCTACAGAAAGGAGAGAAAAGGAAATTGCCTACTTAAAAAAATCAGCGCTGTGTATTACGTAGCAGCGCACTAGAACAAAGGAGAGGAAATTGAAGAATCGCATTCCTTCCAACATCAACACAATACGCTACCTCTCATAACATCTTATTCCCTCCATGTGCACGTTCTGCTGTACCTGCCCAAAACACTGAGCAGAGTAGGACAGCTTTCAATTCCAACATTTTGAGGAGATCCATAATCACTGACAAACTGATGCTATTTCCCTGCTTGCAGGGTCTACAGTTGTGCACTTAATATTTTCTCAATACATTTCTGCACATCTCCCTGCTTCCTTTGAAAAAAATGAATGGGGAGCAAGCAACAGAAAGGAAAGAGTTCTGTTTGTCCAGGTAGCTGCTTATCTAGTCAACAATAAGCAGCTCTTTGGATGATGATAGCCCTAGAGTAGGATTTGAGGCTACTTAGTGCCTCTCCACAGTCTTCTGAGACAAGTCATTAATTGTTTAATACACAGTTAATATTCTTAAACATCTTGCAACAGGTAAATGAGATGTTAATAGCAAATATTTCATAAACAAGTTAATAGGGTAATTAAATCAATACATGCAGATGTTAAACACTAAACTTAACGGTTTATTGAAGGTTGTTTCTGATTAATCAGGTTTACCAAATCATGAGGGCTGCTTTTAAACTGCCATGAAGTGTGACAGCCCATGCCTTTTTAAGTGCTGGAAGTCATTTGCTTCCAGCTTTAGTGTATTGAGAAGTATTACCTTTATATAACAGAATTAAAATTTACTGGAAGAGTGCTACACATTGTTTATTTATTTCTAAAATGCATCGCTGACATACTCCACGCATTCTAAGCCCTGTACAATTGTCATTCAGAGCACGGAAGTAATACAGTCTGACAAAAATTAGGACAACTCAGGCTTTCTAAAAAGCCACAGCTATTGCTGAGGCAATGAACAGAAGAGAACTGAATACCATGTACTACCAACTCAAATCTCATTTCAGATACCTACCATTGCATTTCTCTACACCAAGTGATGTAATTATTCAACCTTCTAAAGTTGCAAGTAAGCTTTTTTATGACATGAAATTGTGGCTGAGGTGGTATGAAAAAAAGATCTCACTGCAATTGCCCAATTGGTATATACTGCTGGGAGGTACTGTGGACATACCAAACCAGACTGAAAGCAGCTTACACAGAAACACTTCTGTTCGTATGAGTGCACACATATCCCCACTGAGATATGGCTACCTACCTACCACACACCTGACACTCCTCAAATTCCGGTCTTGAACCACACACATAAACAACCTTGAATGCATGCAAGAAAAATCTACTCACAGATCTACTCAGCATTTAGTAATTCCCTCTAGATAAAAGAAAACTTTGCTCTCCAGAACTGTATATGGATTAGCTTTCATAGTTTGATAGTCTCAGAGCAGAATGTTAAAAACCCAAGGTATTGGTGGTGAGGAACAAAAAGCCATTATTAGGTACCTGCATCTGCAGGATCTCTCTCAATTTTCTTGCTTTTCATTCTTTCCTTGCACTGCTGCCTTTTTGACTCCTTTGCTGGCCAGCCTAGGACAGTTTAAGCATCCCATACACTTATCCTCATCTTCTGCTAAGCTAAAAAGACAAATTAGTGTTTGCTTATTGCAGCAGGGAGAACAGAGAACAAGACCAAAAACCTCGTACAAGAGCGGGCCAAGGAAAATTTCTCATTTAAAAATTAACTTTTAGTTTTAGATACATTTACGTTGGTGGTGGCAAAACTTCCTCACAAGAACGGGTAAATGGTTGGGTGGTTATTCCTGAAGGCATCACCAGTGGTGCTGGTGATGCTACAAAGTTTAATCAGCATGGGGTTGTCTGGGGGCATTCAATGCTTCAAAAAGGAAAACAAAGCAAGTCATCTGGAGACAACACTCCACAGCCTTAGACAGGCCACAAATGATCACTGAACTCATCAAGTTTACCTCAAATCACAAAATTGTCAAGGTTTCACTGGGATGTTTACAGGATGGATTGTTCACATAGGTGAAATTGGCACTGAGGTCTAAGCCTGGAGAGGGCTAAACCAGCAGCATCTTTGCAGCAAAAGCGGTGAGAACAGTCAGAGCTCCATTTCTGTCCATAGCTAAATATCAAGCTTGAAGCTTGTATAAGTAATTCATGGAAATGCGTGGAGGGATTTTCTATTAGAGAATTTTACAGGGAACGCTTTTTTTGCTTAAAACAATTGCATTTTTTTTGTGCAGAACAGTGCCATTTCAACCCTCTAAGCAACTTCGAACAATTCAGACTGGTATCTTATGCAACAAGTTGTTGCCTAACATTTGAAAGGGCTGTATGTGTGTGTGCATCTGTGTTCTTTCCAAGTGAGAGGAAAACGGCTGGGCAGGGTGGGGATAAACAGTTTCCTTCATTTCCCTGAAGGCAGCAAACAGCAAAGAACAATCTCAAGCACATGGAGCCCTATCAAATCCAATTTCATACTTTCCTAGTAAACTATAAGGAAATGTGACAGCTCATCTCATGGAATGACAAATACAAACCAGCATCTGCCAAAAGTTCAGGTGATTCCTCTGAGTCTTGCAAAGGCAGGAAATATCCATTGTTCACTCCTTATAAACACTTACTGCTGCCGTGTCACTAGAAATGCGTTAATATTTCGGCAACCAGCTGGCTCTGATGGCATCATGCAGTTCTACCAGTCATTTATATTAATCTTATGCTTCACCTGTACTTACATGGAGCATATTGATTCCTCATCTGAAACCCGCTAAATTAAAAGTAAGATTAAAACTCTCAAGGGTCAATGTCAAGATTAATACTATTCAACATCTTCACTAAGGACTTGGATGATGGCAGCAAGTGCACTTTCAGTAAGTCTCTGGACAGTAACAGTTCAGGGAGAGTAGTCAATGTGCTGGGGGTAGGACCTGTATGTGGTATGCAGAAGGCTGAAAAAAACACAGGCCAATGCAAATCCTATCAAGTGCAAACACCAGGTCCCTCCCCAGGGGTGGTATCATACAAGGCCAGGGCAGTAGCTCTGCAGGAGACCTGGGCAGCCCAATGCACAACCAGTTCAACAGCAGTTGGAGGTGAACCCTTGCAGCAAAGGTGGTTACCCACAGATCATGCTGTATGAACCACAACAGAGTTGGCACAGTGGGGAAAAACGCTTGTCTCCTCTACCCAGCTCTTGTCAGAGCCCACTGGGAGGGCTGGGTCCACTTTGTTGACATGACCAAGCTGCAGAGAGCACTCAGGAGGACTCCCTACGTGAGCAGATGGATGGAGCACAGGATCTACATGAGGTGGCTGACATAGGTGGCAGATGCAGATTGACTATCTTCAAAGGTGCACAGTGACAGGAAGAGATGCGATGTGCACACGTAGCAAAACACAAAATTTCAAATAGAAAAAGAAACTTTGTTTTCCACCATGAGGGTGGTCAAATATTGGACTGGCCATGAAATCTTCATCTAGAAGTAAACTGATGTAGTTGAATCTACTTTGAGCAGGATGGAGGACTGCATGATCTGCAGGTCACTTGCAACTTAAGTTACTGCTTGATTTTTGCTGAAATGATGCCTTCTGTCAAAAAAAAAAAAAACAACCAAACATATTCTTCTCCCTCAATACAATTTTACAATCACAGTCTTTAGCAGTTTGAACCACCTGGTCCTCTGAAACATGCCTCTTGTCCTTGGCTTTCATTTCAGAGGACACTAGGAGAACGACCTTTACATTACAGTAGCTTTTACAGAATCAATAAAACTGGAAAGGTACAAATCCACCAGAAAATCATTGATTACATTTTAGAATTAGAAGAGGATAGCTAATGTGACCACAGGAATCATTTGTAAAGAAAGGAAAGGGATTCTGCTTTGACATCTGAGTTACCAATTAGAAGCAATGCATTCAAGTGCTCATTCTAACAACCAACAGATACAGACAGACAAAGTGGATATTATTTACTCACACTCAGATCACAGAGTTACAGGATGATTAAGGTTGAAAGGGACCCCTGGAGATCATCCAGTCTGAGTTCAAACATGGCTTTTCAAAAAGGTATCTTTAATAGGATTAGCCTAATAGTTTTGGCAGTACTTTAATGGTTGAGAGTTAGAGTGGTAAAATTGTAAGCCTGACACCACAATATCCACAAAAACTAGCAGGAAAAAGCACTCCCAGTTTGGCTAATAGAAAACTGAAAAGAAAGGCCTTTTGAGATGAACTCTAATGAAAGTTAAACACTACTCTTCAAAGAGAGGCAACAGACCCAGGTAAGTCCAAAGTAGTTAAAAGCTGCCATATTTTCATACTTATGACACACATCATTCTGTCATGAGTTTCTTGAGACACCTGAAAGGACAAGACTAGGCCTGAACTCCAAAGCTGAAGTTAGAGAACTTGCAGCCAGGAATGCAAAAAATCCAGAATGAATTTCACAATCCCAGTTAGTCAATTGTTCTGATTAACTTATTATCATTGGAAATGAGTATTTCTTGAGCTCAAAGTGTGTTGTTTGAAACATCTGATGCCCTCAAATTTATGCCCAATCTGTGCTAAGACTCTGCTGAAAATCCCAGTGAATCTGCACCAGCTCAAAGCTCTCTGACAGCATAGATCCCTGGGAATGTGATACTCCATCTACATTAGAGCCAACAGGCTCCTACAGCCACCCAAGAAAAAGTGACATGCCATGAGATGATGTGGAAAGAGTGCTCAGTTTGAAAAGGCACAATGACACAATAAGAGAACTAACAGAGCTAACAGCTAACAGAGCAGAAAGGCTGGCTCAGATTCAGAAGTGCTTGAACTCAGGAAGTTACCCCACATGAGGAATGCCCTGGAGGGAAGTCTATAAGAAAGGACCACTGATTTCCTTGAAAGATGACATCTAGGCATCTGCTTGGAATACAAGAGGGTGCTGTTAGGGAATAGGAAAACACTGAAGGAAGCACTGGTCACAGTGAAGAAGCACAGGATAAGACAGGAGCTGCCAAAACCTCAAGTTTCACTAGACTTTGAAAAATTAAAACTATATTAAAAAAAGCTATATTAAAAAAAAAAAAAGGAAAAAAGTAAAGCAAAGGTAAGTAGTAGAAATGCTATCTGGAAAGAACTGCAGATAAGATCACTCTGGAACAGCCTGATAACTAAGACAAAACAGTAAGAGAAGAGCTATCTTAACTGATGGGCATTGCTGAAGAACAAATAGGAATTTTGGCCATGAACAATTTTAGGCTTTGAATGAAAGAAATATTCTGGATCCTCAGAGAAATAAAACTTTGAAATAATCTCCCACAGAAATGAAGGGGAGGAGACAAAGTGCTTTCAAGAAGGGCTCAACAAGTTAATGAAAGGGACTGCATGAGGCAGTTGCTCCAACAGCAGAGCAGTTGGTCCCAGTGTCCCAAGGCATCCCTTCAAATTCTTTGTTCTTCTCCAGAAATAGCCAGTAAAATCCTTGCCCACCTTTATTCCAAGTCAGTATGACATTCACACACTGTAATGATTTGCTACCCTTTTTTAACCTTTTAAGTCAGATTTCATCACTACGCAACAACAACAACAAAATCCAGCTGAAGAAATAATGAGTGTTAATGCTAAAGAGCAAAAGTCTTAAAGCATTTTTCTACACAGCCTTTTCTCCTCCACGTACAGTTAATCCATCTCCAAAAATGGGCTGAAAAGCTTTCCCTCCATCCCTAATGACAGTGGTCCCAATTCTGAGACATGCTCAGGGCACACTGTTAATATGTGTCAGTATTATACAAAAATGGTTGGAAAAGATTCAATGGAAGTACTTTGGCACGACATGTTTCTCTTGAAATGAGTGTTGTTCAGAAGACTGGTATAATGGCCAGTCATTTGCCCAATTTTATGAATAAGTAAGCACAATAGTTGAAGATTTTCAGAATTAAATGTCACTTTTTTCATTAAGAAATGAACGCTTTCTCTTGCATCAAGTTAATACTTGAAAAACAGTATGAAAAGTCAATACAGAGATTGCTTCAACTGACAGGAAAGAACTGAGAATTCTGACAATTAAAATCTTTCTCTTTGGAGTAGTGTTGAAAACTTGAAAAAAGCAAACTTTGACCTCTATCTCACTCTATATTCCCAGACTGTATATAGCCCCCCATTTTTCTAAACTTGTACTATATACAAAAAAACACTTTTTAATAAAAGCTTACTAGATGTATTAGAATGAGAATATAAACTGAACAGAGAGAAGGCCTCTACCCCACACCAAAGAAACTTGACTCCCTCAGTCAATTAAATACAGACTTAAATTAGTCAACTGAATACAGAATTTAGAAGAAAAGCAGAAATTGGGTAAGTCTTCAGGAATGTACTACTATTTCTCTTGCAGAAAAAAATGCTACAAAGCATATGTAGTTATGATGCAAGCCTAGGGGCAGGAGGAGCTGGGTCTAGGGATTTGCAGCATGTGTTTAAAGGGCTACTTTTCAGCTGCTGGGGTGTCAAGTGAGAACGGAACAACGTAACTGAAGCCTCCATAAATTAAATACTATTCTAAACGGCAACTGAGTTGTTCGCTGCTACCAGTTTAATAGTCCTTGCTTGGTTTCATCTTCAGCTTTCTGTGGCTTACATTCCTTGCTGGGATACGTCAATCTGTGTAAACCACAGCAAAAATTGTTAGAACTGTGGTGTCTAGGCAGCTGCACATACCCAGCCAACAGCAGAAGCATTAGGAAAAAAAGGTCTTCTCTTGCTTGTATGTTTTTGGAAAAAAAAAACCAAACCAACACAACATCAACAGACATTACAGGGCCTGTAAAGGAGTCAAATTAAGTAAATCACTCATCTCTGCTGGAAATATTAAGTCCCACTTTGGGCACACAAGCACCATGATGAAAACTGGCAATCAGCCTTGGAGTCTCGATTGACAGAGCAGATGGGGAAGACCCAGGAAAGCTGCTGCAGACTTGGGGACATCAGCTTTGTGGGACTGCCTTGTTTGGAGGGCTGCCAGGTGCCAGAGCTGAATGGAGATGACAGCCCCATGAGGGCACACAGTTGATGCGCAGGCAACTGGGGAGAGGGGCTGTGGGGAAGGAACTTCAGGGCAGCCAAAATCTATTGTTTCCAGGACCTGCATTTAAAACTCAAGGATACCAACCCAAGAGGAGGGTGAATGCTGCCCCTTTCTAGTGCTGCTGGATCAAAGCCACAGGGGAGCATTGAGCGAGGACTTGGCAGAGGCTGTGGCAAGCCTGGATGCCTTTGCATGAAAGCAGTCCCATGCAAGCAAGTGGTGGGGCTAGCCCTAGAAGGTTGAACAAAGCTGACAAAGCCAAGTACTGACTATAAGTAATAGCAAGGGATTGATTGCTGAGGAAACTGGTCATGCCTCCTTGAACGGCAGTAGGAATCTCTCTGCCAGATATTTAACACCTCCTTAGCAGTTAGAAAACCACCAGCCAATTCAATAGTTGTTTTGAAAGTTCGTCAAAAGATCAATTCCTGCACCACACAAAGCATCTTCTAATGTGACACTCCCCTGAATGCTTCGGTCAGCCTTGGGTTTGGTATTGGAGTGATGCTTTGTGTCAAAACAATTTGCCTGTTCAGCATGCAATCCCACCGTGCTGTTAATCTGCATTAGCTATGGGAAGCAGGAAAATTCATGGAGTTTTCAGCTCTGCAGCATATGAAAATCTTTACGTGGCAAAGTCCTTGGTGTGGGAGACTGCAGCAGAATAACTGTCCTGCAATTAACAACTACTTGAACTTGGCCCATCCAAATCCTATTCAGGTCACCTCTCCCACCTGAGAAGTGACCCAAATTTCAGAGTTCAAGTGGATCCCCTCTGGGAATCCTTTTCTGGGCAAGCATAAGAAAGTGATTTGGAACAGTCAGTACAGCTTTACTGCAAGGAAATAATGTCTGACCCACCTGACTGCCGTCAGTGATTCAGTGACTTTGGCTTTTTTAAGCCTTTTAATTCTTGTAACCAGACTAGCACATCAAGGTCTGGATGGCTGGACAACCAGATGGGCAAAAAACTGGTTGGATGACTGGTCCCAAAGGGTAGTGATTACTTGGTTGTACTCTACCCAGGCTAGTAACAAGCACCAGAGGTGTCAATCCTGGGGACCTCTGCCGTTTAATATCTTTATCAATGATCTGGAGGACATGACAGAGTGCAGGCTTACCAAGTTTGCAGATCACACCAGACTGGTAAGAGCTATCAACACCCTTGATAGCCGTCATTCTTCGGGACCTAGATAGACTGTAGGTGGGCCAACAGGAACCTCATGAGGTTCATCAAGGACAAACACAAAGTCCTGCACCGAGAAGGATTAACACCACACAATGGTACAGGCTGGAGACTGCCTAGTTAAAAACCCTCTACTCAGCGTTCAAGAGACCACATCTCCAAAACTTCCAATTTTGAACTCCCTGATACCATATGGACATTGAAAAACTGAAGCAAGTCCAGCAGAAGGTCCTCAAGGTGGTCAGGGTACCAGAGCACTTACCACATGAGGACAAGCTGAAGGACATGGGCAGATGTATTAAGAAATCTCCCTCCTGTCTGCTCTTTTTAACAAGAAGGTCAAGGCCAAGCAAAACGCTACCTAGTACTCTACTTAGTACTTCATTCTGCCAAGTATGGATTATAGAGGTCTTGGTCCCACAAGATAACTCTGTAACAAACTTCATACTGTAAGTGTTGCTATACTATATGCTTCTTTGATTCTTACCGCCTTTAGCAACAGACCTATATTATAGCATTTATTGATGTATTGTGCTATCCGAAAACAGAGAATAAATGTAGAAACCCACATTTTACTCTCACAATGAAAGTGTTGCCTTTTGGGGACAGAACAATGTTTTACTATTACTGGAAATGGAAGGAGGGAGGATGATTCAGACCAACGACTTACAAAAGATTCCTAAATCCTTAGATTTTTCCACTTCCCTCATTTGCAGTCTTTGACCAACCACTGCAGTTTGGAAGCTACCTAGATAAATGACTCACTTTTGGAATATTCCAGCTGTCACTGATCTCCCAGAAAGATGTCTGAACAAATGAAAACACTTTAGCAAGAGCCTGATATCTGCAGCCAGAAAAGCTCATACTAGTAACTCAGTTTTATTGCAAGTCTCAAGATACTGCTAATATAAATGCACTTTGTCCCTTGGCTCAAGGAATCAGTATATCTCAATTTTTGAGAAGGCTTCTACTTGCCATACCTGACAATATGAATTCATAGAAATTCAAACAGCTGACACTGCTCAGCATTACAGTGAGCACATCCCCACTGGTGGTTCCTAGAACCCCAGCAGTACTTCTGGAATCAGGGTTCTGGGGTTTTTTTGCCACAACTGCATTCAGCTCTGAAATAACATTTAGCTATTCTGTAGGGTGACAAAGTGCCTTTATTTCAGAGCTGCCTACTCTGTGCATTAAAAACATTCGAAAAGCATTACTTCCATCACATGGGAGGGAGAGGGAAGCTTTCAATCATTCACAAACTCAGGTTACTGTAGATAGTTAAACACCTGATTTATGGGTACAGGCACTATTTGCTTCTGCACATTATGGCAGGAGGACTACACATTTTGTTTTTTGTGGCTCCAAGTTTGCTTCAACAAGTCAACTGCGGGTGGAAGTAACCAAATAGCATGTAAGATGCCAAGTAGAGGCCTCTGCATACTTGGCCCACAGTGTGCATACTTGTTAGTCTTAAGTTTGCTGTTCTCATTTTAATCTCCTGTGCTTCTACCATCTGCAAATTGTTTAGCAAATCTAAGCCCTTCATTTATCCACTTACAACTCAGTCTGCTTTCCTATAGTATTTTATCATCAGATTGGTAGAGCTGCCATTGTTCCACTCAGATGCTAAATGAAGTTGGAGGGTAAATGGTGCTAATCTTTAAGTAATTGCCACTAAGAAGGTGTGGGTATTAGTAACAGCATGCTGCTTATTTAAACTATTGCTGCCACAAATGAGAGAGCAATAGGAAATACTAACAGGTAGTTTAGTTTGAAAGGGAGCTGAATACAGCCCTGTATTTCAACTCCACCATATCTCCAGCCATAGTATTTATTATTTCATCCCTGCCAGTTGCATCATCATGATGGGTAAATATTATCCACTACTGAGATGTTAACTACACTACAAATAATGTAAAATTACTTAAATTATTTCTCTTCGGGTTTTTTCCTAACACAAAAACAATTGGGGAAGGCATCCATATCTTGGTACGTTCCTGACCACATTCCCTGTGACACACGAGGTATCTTTCTGGCATATATTTCTATGCTCTTATGATCGTTTGACCCACCATTCAGTTCACAGCGATATATCAGTAGATGGAATTATTGCTGATGCTTCAGTGTATTAACGTACTAATTTTTCCTCTGTAGAAAGGGGCAAAGGATCACATGATACTACTACAGAATAAACATGGCATTTTTTTGGCAAACATGATACAAAACAGTCCTCAGTAAAAATCTCCACGAATGCTGAATAAACAAAAGAGCAAAGTTGAGAAGCAGCTCCCTATTTTACCTACAAAAAAAAAAAAAAAAAAAAAAAAAAAAGAAAAAAAAAAATGGGGAAAAAT
>VZZY01016949.1:106941-140442 GCA_013400335.1 Eurystomus gularis | reverse complement strand
AAAAAAAAAAGAAGAGAGAAAATGGAGAAAAATAAACACAAAGGGTCTGGCATGCAGTGAAGCAAAAAGAATCCTGCCCTCACTTCAGATTTCAATGACTTGCACATTTCCAGACAGCTGTTCTGTTTCAAACAAACAGGCAAATTCTGCCTCAGGGTACGAAAACTTTTCTAATAATATGTTTTTGGCCAAATAGGGGTAATCTGCCATGGAATACCTATATCTGCATATCGTAATGAACTAGGATTATGTCTCCCATTACTCAAAAAAACCCCAAATCACAAACCCAAACAAACTCAAAACTCCACAACGAACCCAACAACAGAAAAAATCCACACAAAATGAAACCAACAAATCAAACCCAAACTAAACTGTTTGCATTTTCTACTTAAAATATGAATTTGTTTCCTATGGGTAGCCTTATTGCTATGGCATAGCATTGTTCCTCAAGAGTCTTGTCTTGCAATCAAAGTTTCTCTTGCCTTGCAGATCTGATTTCCAGTTCCTATATGAATTGCAAAAATGAGTCCCATGGAGTTCTGGGTAATTCACTTGGCTCCCACTGTTCTTCCAGCCCTTCCAAGACCGCAGCCCTTCCAAGGCAAGCACAAAAACACAAGCATATTGGCCATTTGATGTACTATGTAAGCAAATAACATGTCTTTCTTCTGGAAAGAGATGCAAGTCTGACAACTGTGTAGGGGAGATTGGCCTTACTTCATGCTGCTTAATTTATTTCAGACCTGAACAGCTAAATGACTTAATCAGTCTCAGCAGCTGACCACTATGATTTGATGACCACATATGGCCAAACCCTGAGGAGAAAAAGAAGGCTGGAGTTAGCATGGCAGCCAGAACTTTTAAATGCACAAACAACAGGTGAGAATACAAAAATCATCTGGTTACTCAAGACAGGCAGCTGCAGACAGAAAAAAGAAGACAGCTGCTTGCAGTTGGTAGTGTTGACACTTAGAAAACTAGTTTTCCTTATGAACTTACATATTTGCAATAGATATCCCCAGGAAGACGTCTGGAAAAGCACATAAGGACCTTAATTCCCTTTAAAAACAAAATTCCATCGTAATTCAGCTTATCTGTAACAGATGCTCATTTTCAGAAAAAAAGCCCCACTGAGTCCCCATCAAAATTCAGCTAAAATACTTTAATGAAAAACTGATAATTACATGTAATTCATAGCATCTTGGGACTAGATATTGACCACTCAGCACAAAAGAACATGCTACTCACCACAAATGCCAGCTGAATACTGCCACCAGACAAGAAACTTGGGAATTCAGATTAAAATCTATGCGTGAAGACTTGAAATCTGCAGTTGTTTTGGACAACAAAGAACAAGTCTCTTCTTCCCATGAAAGACGCATGCTACTAGTGAGGAAAACTGTTCATATATAATAAAAGGAACAGTAGCTGACTAGTGGGAGAATTACCAATGTCTGAGAAGGAGAAAGAAGTTTAGATATAAAAAACAAACAGCTGCAAAATTACTGTAAAACTTCTTATTTTACATAAGTTGCCAGAACCAGCTTTCCAATCCTGAACTAGAGATCTACAATTTTTTGTCTCAAGAGTGAAAGAAATACAGAACAAGGAAAAGATCTGAAAAGATTCACCAAAGGGGTTTAAAACAACAAATAATAGCAGAGTGAACAAATGGCTTGAATATGGTAACATGCTGGAGAGATAGCTTTTTGTCAACCATGAAGCATAATTCGACATGAATGTTATTTCTGGCAATGGGCATCCATAAATAGCATCATCAAGAGCATCCAGTGTGCCAGAAAAAGCCATTGCCAATTAAACAAATTCAGCCCTTTCTTCTTCCCCCTTTCCCTCACCATATTCAACAGCTCTGCAAGAAGGAACACTGCACTGAATTTTAACCAGCAGTAAGATACTTAGAGGGAGCCTTCCTGAAGCACAGGGCAAGTAAAAATGCTGAGGTCCACCAGGGACAAAACTCATCTATCACACTCATTGGGTAAGACAGGCACATGGAATTTATTTCAATTTCATCCATCCTGCCCCACAGTTTCAACCCTCATGTACAGCAACATTAATACAGAACCTCAGAAGATTTCATCATGCCATAAAAGAGCAGACCAGCCCCACCTGAACTAGACTGAAAATTACAGGCAACAGAACAGAACCTGAGCACCTCACACAGAAATCAAACACACTCCTTAAAAACCATGGGGGTCAAAAATATGAGTGGGAATCCTTCCTTCCAGCTGGACTTCCATATTTCCATCTGCCTAGATATACTAGACAGGGTTAGTTTTTGACAAATTAAAACTCAAGAGAAGTTTTTTCTAGGATAAATAAAAATGGGTGTACTCAGGGTTGGAATGCTCCATATTTCCATATTTGAGAACAATAGGTGCTTTTTAAAACATGAGTTAATTCCACACAGCAGCAGCACAACTAGGTTAGAATTTTCAAAGCATTCTAAAGTCACTAAATAGCCAAATTCTATAATAAAACAAAGCCCTCAGGTAAATTATTATCATCATTAAATCTTTAAGCAAACTAATTGCAAGCTTAATGCTTGTAAAGATGTTTTTATAGCATTTAACCAATGGGCAAAAAAATTAAGGGATGCTTGGATGCTTGAATTTACAAACATATGTCAAGGACTTAACTTTTGGCATAGATAAGTGAACCAAGCACTTTGAAACTCAATGTCAAGACTAAGAGCTGACCAATCTAAATGTACTCAAATGGAAATATACTGGCACTGTAAGAGTTCATCTACTTTTTGCTGCCTTTTTTTTTTTTTTTTTACCAGAGCAGAAGAAAGGGTCTGGACTTTGGACCACATTCACCTGCACTTCTGGTTCAGTAGCCAATACTACAGAGAAGTATTTCAGTGTATGGAAACCATTGATCATAACAGTATTTGTTAGGTCATACAAATCTGATTATACTCCAATGAGCCTGTTCTAAATCAACACTAAGTATTGGGTTTTAGTACTGTGTATGCAGCAAACTTACTTGCTGTCTATTAGGATCTACTTTGTTTATGCTCATTTTGAATGCTTTTCTCCTCAGATGATTTACAGTTTTATTTTCTCTTTCAAGGCTCAGCTCCCAGAATTGTTAAACAGTTCCAACTCAACCACTTCTAGATCATCCATTAGAAGTTTCATTAACGTTGTGACCTTACGATGCCCACTCAGCATTCCTATCACCAATTCATTTTTACATGGCAAGTGAGTTTTGACCAGTAACTACTTTGCTCCAAAACTGAGGTCTATATTATCTGTATAAAGCAACTTGCCAGCACGCATGCTGTTACCAACCAGGCATCTGGATTTACAGCATCCTCCTAGGGGCCACTTTTAAGACTTGTTTGCAGATTCCAACCTTTAGTCATGCTTAGCCCTGTTGTCCACAAGCATCCAGTCTCCTTGAAATCCCAAATCAACTGAATACCAGGAGTAAGGGTAATACCTTTGTCTTCCCCCACATTTCCTCCTGCCTTATGCAAAATATCTCTGCCTTAAGGCAGCCTTGAAAAATCTACTCCTCCTAGAGTCAGGAAGAACTTGGAAACAAAATGCATGTTCAGCCTGTGAGAGGCTAAATTAGAACATGTTAGTTGTCTCCATGTCAAGACCAAAAACCCATCCATTCTTCCCAACATAGAGGAAAAGCATTTATAGAATGCTAGTCTAGAATTATAGAATGCTAGTCTACTGATAGGCGTCTTTCTGGTTCGTGGAGTATTTCTCAATAAAAACAACCAGAAATATTACACGTGTCTGTGAGTGAAATCAGACCCCTCAGTAACTACATAGTTTACATACACAGAAATATGCTATTGGATGGATCTAAGAGACCAATAAACCAACATCTCATTGGGAAATTCCTGGATTAACAAAGTTACACACACAGAATCCTCCTCTTGTGACCACCCATTGTCTGTAAAGCCTGTGAGAATAAGTTATATATCATTGTTAAAATAAATCACAGCTCATTATCAAGTCTCATAATTTGCCTTCATAAGAAACAAAAATATTATTTGCTAGAATGAATAAATCTCTCTGCCTAAGAGTGCTTCTCTTCTACATTACTGTATTTATCAATCATGGTTCTCATCTAATATTTATCTCACAGAGATATTAAATTCATAGCCAATGTTTAGATATATCTTAATTCTCACAGAGTGAGTGCCATTGCCCTGAGGGTAAGGGTCAAATCCTGCTCTCACATCAAAGCAATGCCTTGGAAGCCCAGAGTTAAACTGTGATAACATGAACAAAAATGAACCCAGAAAAATCATATATTGTTGATCAGCCAACAGTCTGTTGCTACTGCAGGCAAGTTATCTGCCAATTTTTGAGCAGGTATGTGCTCTCAACATGAAGAAGCAAGATTCTTGAAGCCAGAGGATTATGTTTAGATAGCTTCTATACTATTTTCATTAAAGCACAGTTTCTCAGGCAGACTATATATGGTCAGAGAGCATTATGCAGCTGATGCACATTTAGTAACATAGGTCTTCATGTTAAGACAAAGAGTTTTTGTTAGAAGCAATGCTGACCGAAACCAATGGATTTACAGGCACACTTCAATCCAAGCAGGACTGAACCCTACATGACAGCTCTACGTGGGGTTAGCATCTTGTACAGCAACTTCTATAAAACACTGAACAATCCTCTGCAAGTGGGAGGAAAGAGTTCACAACTTCTAGATGATCTCAGAGAAAAACCAACAGCCACAGTCACTGAATTTTTCTTTCATGTTTCCACAACAGCTTATCCCGCCAAAAAAATCCAAATCATTTAATAATATTTCCTTTCTCTGAACTTCCACATTTACAGTGAGTGATAACTTAAGATGCTGCCTTTTGCACCAATTGTATTGAGAGACATCCCCCCAGACCCATGGACCAATATTTTGAACACTTCCAGAACAAAATTTGTGTCACACTGATAGCTAGAAATCAGAAAAGCAACATGTTTTACATTAGAATGTTTGGCAGAAAACGTGTTTAAAGACAGTATCTCATTTAAACTGTTGTAATCTTTTTCCAAAGAAAGCATCTAGCTTAATATACAAGATTTTCAACCATTTCTTCTGCTTAAAATACATGCAGATTTCATTTCTTATCAAGTCGATGCTGCACTGGTATCTGCTGTCATATTCAGACAAACCATCCATTGTGCTGTGCACCATAAGAGACATGCATCAATGATAATCCAGAGAGCGTTTCTCCTACACTTACAAGTTGCTGCTGTGCTTTCAAAAAACACATAAAGCTAACTTCTCACCATGAAAGGGTAAAGGTAGGTTCCAAGCTAAGCCATACATCATTTTCTGTGCAGTATTTCATCTATTAAAACAATATTGTTCATTTAAACTGTAACAATTTTCTAGTTGTACAACTAAGACATGGCTTCAAAAGTTGTATGTAAAGCCCTGAGTCTAAGTCGGGAGTCTTCATGTAGAAGGCTTGTTTTAAAACCTTGCATGTAGATGAGTCCTCATGAATAAAAAAGTTTTCATGTAAGACGTTTTTGCCAAGTAATTTTTTATCAGTGGAATTACTTGGTTTTTTTACCCTGCGCTCATTGAGAGTTGTGCTCAAGTCTGACGCGTGAGCATTCCCATTACACTGTCACAGTTCCTAGTGAAACACACCAATTTCCAGTGGTTCGAGACCTACAGTAGTGAATTATAATTATCATCTAAATCTGCACCCAAAAAATGACACATTACTCCAGTATTTCAAAGGTATCTTAAAACAAGACTCCTTAATCAGAAAAAAATTATCCCTTTTTGCATGAGCAATGTCCATTAGAAACCACCCCCTAATGAATAAATGAGATTCTTCAAAGAATAAATTTTTTTAAAATCTCAAATTTCAGATTCCAAACTGAGCTAAAACTCCAGAGGCAAACTGCAGGTTTTAGTTGATAACCCACCACGAGAGAGAGTCTCATCATTTTCATTATGAATTTATCTGGAGAGAGATTTGAGAACAGATGGCTTCTAGACACAAAGCACTTGTCTCCCAAGAACCTACCGTTCTGTCAAAACTCTTAGCCCCCTCTAGGAAAGATGCAAGAGCAGAATAGCTTATTGTTCCATGTCAGAGCTGCTCAAAATTTTTACTTTTCCTGGCATATGTTTCCTCCTTAGTTACACTCATGGATATGAATCTAATCTGAATGGGAAGCACAACTCAAGCTGACAATGTAATTGCTTAATTATTGCAGCCTGCTCACCTTCCAAAACAAACTAGTCCAAAAGGAACCAGAGGAAAACAGAAAGCAACTGATTGTGTCTCATAAGCCAGAGCACGGAAAACAGTGGAATAACAAAAATAGGATAATGATTGAAATATTTTTCTAGTAATATCAACTAGTGCCATAGAATTTGTCCAAAGTTAAAAGAAACTTTCAGATTAATATTTGGTAGTTTGTGCTCATGTCTTTTTTTCCCCCCCATCTTACTCAGCTGCAGTATTGGTCTGGTAAAGCTTTAGCAACCACAGAGGCTATTATTCACCCTGTAAAACTGGTAGTGTAAATAGAAAGTTTATTCCTAGGCTACCTAAGTAAGTTAGTAGTCACTACTGGTCTCCTGCAAGTCTTTGACCACAGCAGAACACATTGGGAGCAGTATCTTTAGTTCCAGCCTGAAAGAAAAACTCCATCCAAACACCACTGCCCACCAAGGCTGAAGCCAGGCCAAATGGGAATACAATTCTTTTGTACTAGGTGCTTCAGGAAGAACACATTACAGATACTCACCATTTTTAACCGATAGCAGTCTGGGCTAAGTCTGAACTGCTGTTTTAAAGGAGGAGAACAAAGAAGAAAAAAAAAGGCAGGAGCTTTCACCATTTCTTAACTCATGTTAAACAAGGAATGTAAGCTCTAAAATGAAAAACTGGATTCCTTATGCTTTAATGTGCAGGACCACATGTGCATGTGTCTTGCTTAGTTCTCTGTCCTCCCAGGATCTGGAGGAATAATGTACTTTTGAATTGGTGCTGTTTACAGAACCATTCTCATTTAACATTTATTCAAGTTTCTGAAAATGGAAACCATGCTGAGTAATTCCCCGTTCTCTTATTTTTTCTGTTATTACACACATAAGTTTAAGCTTTTCAAAGAGTCAACGTGAAAAGTGAACATGAAACTTCACTTGGTTTTTATTGTACATCACCTTCAGGAAAGGCCAAGTAAGCTAACATTATGCTCCAAGTAGTACTCCTGCAGCTCCTTTGAAAGCAACAGTCATTGGCTACCTATTAAATACATTTCTGCTGAAAATTCTTCCTTCAACTAGTATAATAAAAAACCCATAGCATCACATGCCTGATTAAAGCATCTTTCACACAATACTTTCACTAAGCCATACTTTGGCCTAAGATTAAGTTGCCTTTGCAAAACACTGTATGGTCTTTCTTTAGATCAAAGCCTCTACCAACACCACCCAGCAACTGGCAGATGGCACAAGATCTACCTGTTCTGTTTCAAAACATCCCCTTCATAGAAATATTTCCATCCTTGTTGCCTGAAATGATCACAAAACCAATGTAACACTGGACCTTCTCACTTGAGGCCCATCCTCCCACGTGGGACAGCACATTTCCATGCTGCAGTGGGATGGAGCAGCAGGTAACACAGCAGCGGTCTGGGGCTGAATTGGAACCACTTGAGAGGGGGAGAGGGAGGAGGGGAAGTTGAAGAAACCAAGCAAATGGTACTATGACCTATGTTCTTAAAGAAAATAGAAAAAACCCACAGAGGCCTGCAGCTCTCACTGGGTGGCACATGTAGCCCCTTTACACAAAGCTTTGTTTTTCTCCTTCAATAACGCTTAAATGGTCAGAGGAAGCAACACGCCAGCAAGAAGGTTTATTGTGCAGCTATCCGATACTGGACACTCGCTGGAGGCTTCCACTCCAATTACCAAGTCACACTATGTTGAGTCACAATATGTTTCTGTAAAATATTTGACTCTACTTGGAAAAAAAGACTGAACAGCAGTTGTTCCTCTCATAGAGAGAAGGTACCAGGAGTAAATGTCAGACTGCTTTTTAGGAAAAGCGGAGGATATGAAATGAACCTGACTGATAGTGTTTTGAAACGTCACATCTTCTGATAGACTGGTGGTTCTCACTCATTCTCTGAGATCCCTGCAGATAGCCAGCTCTTAGATAGTTATTGCTGCTAGAGTATGTCAGTAGAACCAATAAAAGAACTTTATTTGAGGCTTCTGTTTACATACAGCCCCCAAGGTATTTTCTTTTTGAAAAGGTTGCTTAAAAAGGGCGTCAGCACAGCTTCAGCATTAACATCAAGAGCTCCTTTTTCAAGCAGGGCTTCTCTGACCTGACCCAATGAAATAACTCATCCACAAATGCAAGCAGTATTTATGGAATCCCTGTGCGACCTTAACACAAGACTGATTTTTTTTTCTGTATTTGCAAAACAGAATTGATATTTATTTTAAATACTTAAATGCATCCTCCCTCCTCCTCCTCCTTTTTCTCTGCAGGAAAAGCCTGTTATTTTTACAGCTGAAAGCAATAATTTCTAAACGGGAAAACATTTCCAAATGAGAAACTTCTGATTATCATCAAGATGCTCAACTGTTACTTTGTTTGTTTTTTGTTTGTTCCCTTCCTTCTCTTCCCCAAAGAACCATCTGCAAAGAGGGTGAAACTTAAGTGTGGGTAAGGACACACACTTACAGGAAAGCAGCTCTTCAAAGCTTACCCAAAAAGCAAAGTTTATCCAAAAATCACCATTAATACATTTCACATTTGGCACTGCAAACGTGCTCTTCTATGTCTAGGACAGGAAAAGCACATTTCTCTTAGCACTCAGGAGAGGAAAGAGAACATCTTTCAAAATCTTATCTATTAAGTAATACTGACACTCATACTCTTATTAATAAAAGTCACAAATCAGAGACTAGTTTCTGCAAGAACAATCTTTATCCTAAATGTTCTTAAAGGCTTAATTCTGTTAACCGAAAAGAGTAGTGCTGATTTTATATAGGCTCTTCTCTGCTTGTCCTAAAACCATTCCTAAGCAATCACCAAGCAGCAATCATACAGTCAAAGATTACCTAAAATAAACCAAATTTCTCTTCACAATTCTTGTGCCTACCCAGGTGTAAATATCCTGAGCCCCATTCATATTGGGACAATAGCAAAGGATTCCTACAGTAGTCTAGTACTAAGGCTTCAACAACTTGGACAACAGGTATCAGAGGGAAAGGCGCAAAGGATGGAAACATGTTCAGTTGAGCACAAAAGGTCATAAAATATAAATCAGTTAATAACACGGGAAAAGCAAAATACATGCAGCTCTCCCGAAAACAATCAGGAGGTTACTTAAACTACAGTTCTCTTCCCTGCTTGGCATTTCACCACAATGCAGCAACTGCTTTTTCAATTGCTAGTAGGGCTTGAATTACATTTTCCTAAATTAAACAGAATGATGGCAAACTGAGTTCGGGCAACAGCTTACATAATCATAAGGTGTTGTTTTTCCACTAAATGTCAGGGAAGAACAAATTCCCACTTTCAAAAAAGATGTTCCAGGTGCAACTTTCCAGGTGCAGCCAGCTACAAAACCAGGACAAGCTGTTACTCCTTCCTTTCCAGGAGCAATTGAGGGCTTTCCTTTTTAAAGGATTCTTTCATCACAAAACATCATGGCAAGCTGGTGGACTAAGTCCTTGTGTCTAAATCCTAGAGGTAATCATCTCCTCAATCACCAGAATTGGCCATGACTAAGCAAAAGGCAGTAACAGAAAAAGTAGCAGGCTATTTTTCCTGTCAGTGCAATCTTATGTGTAACACTACCATTAATGAGTCATGCCTGGCTAAAGTCTTTTACTGTTTTTATCCAATTCTCCTTGTTGCTATAAAATGGTTACTGTAGAAGAGTACATATTGTTTTAGGTTAACAGTAGGAAGAGTAATGTCTCTAGACTAATAACTACAATACAGTCCTTATCAGATCAGAATTCCTTTCATACAACTGCAGCCTTCAGAGAGGAAGCTGCCAAGAGCAGCAGCATGTGTAACCAGAGTTGAGAACAACTCAAGAGTTGCTATTCCCAAGAAAGTCTCATTTCTTGGCTTTACCCAAAACAAATCTACCAAGAATGAATTTTCACAACATGGACTCTTAAGACACCAACAAACACTTCCAGGCCATTAACTAGACTCATGGATTCAGTTCTACAGACAAGAGAGGGCATTTCAAAAGCTCAACCACAACCACTTCTTTTCCATATCCCTATTACTAAGAAAAACCTGGTGACACTCCATTGTGAAGTACACACATTTCAAAATCATACCCATGACAAGTGGTCCCAGAGAAAAGGAATATATCCATGCTGGATGTGAATTCTCTCCACAGCTGACACAAGGATATGTCACTGCTGAAGGCAGAACAGCTACAGACGTTCAGTTATTCACTGTGGCCACAAAAGTGGTACGTGCTTATGCACCAGCAGTAACTTTGAATTTGATTTCAAAAGTTAAAAAGCACTCCTTGTCCTTGAATGTGAGGTCACAGTTGACTGTTTAAGTGCCTGTTAAAGACAAGTTGGTTTTTGTGGTAGAGAGTGTTGGGTGGTAGGGAGTAACAGTTACAAGGATTAAGCCCTCTCTACTCTGTAGATTTTCTCAAAGCCTCACAGCAAAGGATGATGAGAAACAGTACAAAGTTGCAAATAGGGGGAAGGAAAATAAAGGGGGGGAGGCAGGTATGCACAGGAAATTAAATTAATTTTCGTGGGTATAGAATGGAATGCAGGCAAGAATAAAGCTTGGAGTTTCAAGGATCCAAAAGGGCACAAACAACTACAGTAATATTATGGGATTGAAGGGAGGGGAAAATACAGGCAAGGACACAAAGACAAAGAAAAGTGCTTGGATTCTACTTCTCAACGCCAAGCCTAACTACCTGAAAGCAAGGGTGTGCTTGCCAGAGAGAATGTTTGGTGGTGGTGTGAAAGACAAAGGGAAGGAAATTCAACATGTGGAACCACTCAGTTTTTACACAGTTAGTAACATTCTCCACCCTAAGTACTCCGTGCAGGTTTCAGTGGAATTAATTCCAACATATTTACAAGCAGGTTACTAGCCAGAGGACACATCCTAACTGGGTTAGGATAAAAGCTGGACTTTGGGAGAATTACAAGCAAGTCTCCTCCATCCTATAACAAATTCTCTGTAGGGTTCTGGAGCTCAGCAGAAGCAGCTCCATTCTTTTCAGATTCATAATCATCACTCCTTTTCTTTCCCTGCATATTAAATAGGAAAACAGATTTGCCAGTGGGTACCTAGACATACATTTTGTGGCACAATTATAGTGGCATACTTATATACACATCAGCAAAGAAATCTTCTCAGTAGACAAGAGTGCTGCTGGACTATGCCTCACCCTCAAGTGCAGCCATAAAATGGGATGTTTGTTACATAACTGTTGACCCTCATATTACTGACCAGGCTTCATTAAACCCATGATGGAAATTCTGTACTTTACACTGAGCCAAGAGTCCCGTGCTTGCAGATCAGTTGGTACCAGTGCTTCTCTCACTTCCTCATCAACCCACGTAGGAAAATAAAGAACAAGTTCCTAGGAAGGGCAAGTTCTTTAGCTGCAAATGGGGCACTGACCCACTACTACTTACTAATGGGACCTGCTTTAGACTGAAAAATGTGTAAGGGCCCAATTCTTTTAAAAATCCCCACATATATATATGTGTATACACTTCTACCACCCTCTGTTCTCTCTCAAACAAAGCCACCCTCAGATGGTTTCTTCAAATTCTAATGGCATCAAAATGTGAATAAATGGGAACTCCAAAGTTCAGATACAAGATGGCACACAGCTAACACTGGAAAAATGAGTAAATTGGAGCAACACAGCTAAGCATCTCTGGCCAGGTTTTATTACATTGATGAATAATAAAGTCTTAGTTTGGTCAATAGGTTTTTCTGTTCAAATAATATGTTGCAATTATTCAAAGTTCCACAGGTGAGGAGTTGTCTTTGTCAGAGAAAAAGGAAAGGGAGCAAAGGCAGCATCAAGTTCTCTCCCCTTTATAGCACTAGAGGAGATGCTCTCATTTTTTTGCAGGGGTTAAAAGTGATGAATTAGTGCTACCCATGTCCTTAGCGCATTTCACTAGTTTATATGAAATGCCAAGCATGTGGTATTGCTCACAAAGCATTTAAAATATTTTAATATGTTGCACTGAGAAGCAGTGTGCTATGTTCAGAGCAAAAACCTCAATCCACAGTGCTAAATACGTGAATCAATTGAAGCAAATTAATTTTTAAAAGTACAGAAGACTAGGTCCTAACACTGGATGTTTATGCAGTGTTTTCTTGGCGTGGCAATGGCATTTTCCATTGTGCAAATAAAACTGTTACATTTAAGTCTTTCTCATAAGAACTTATAAATATCACTTTTGTCTTTGACTTTAATTCATGTTACAATTAGGCAGGTTATTTAATAAAAGAATAAAAATACAGAGATTAATGCTTGTATCACTGAAACAAAATCATTCATTAAATCCTAGGCAGGACTGCTATGCCAAACAGACATTTTTGTCTATGCAAGAGATGTCCAGTTATTTTTGTCTACATAAGTAATGAACATAGTCTAAGGGGAAGCTGGTATTATCTAAAACTTCACTGCAGTAGAGTAATTCTGAAGTCTCTGAACCAGTGACTGTGTACTGACACTCATGCTGACAATGATTAGTTGCCACAATACACTGAATACATTCATTTACAGCTGAAAAAGCAGCCCCAAAATATTTGACAACACACCTGCAAAGGTGCAAAGAGTAAGACAAGTTCAACTTACCACTAAGCTTGGGGAACAGGATAAATCACACTTCAGACTTGACAACAGTCAACTATTTGGAGCACGCAGGAGCACCTCCTTTTCTGCAAGTCACCCTCCATCATAAAGTTGATCAGATAATGACTATTAATGCAACATTTCTTCTGTATCGAGCACGATTGAGATTCAACCATCGATTTATGGAACAAAACTTGACACCAGTGTTAAGAAAGTGCTGACGTGGCTTACAATCTTAACTAATTGCAAGATTCAGCTCTGATACTAATGCCCACAGTTCCATTTCACAGAAGTGAAGATCAAGGGAAAACAATTTACTCTACAGAGACACAGACAGCACTGAGAAGATATAAAATCTTTATACTCCCCAGAGACAAGTCATCTTTAGACCCTACACCATGAATACCAGAGGAAAAAAAACGCAGCTTTTACCATAGTATGGCCATATGTTTCTCAGCCAGCCCTGTTGACCAAAATGTCCAAAGCTAACTCAGAGTACAAGTAGAACTGAAGTACAGGTGTCAAGTTTTAAACTGCTTAGCAGCTTTTCATTTCTTGGCAAAAAAAAGAAGAAAAAAATAATTAAGGCGATATTTTAATCACAGTTCATGCGTTGCATTTTCCATTTTGCACCTCTGTAAGCATCCAAATTTTGATAAGGCCAAGGTTTTTTAGCAGCTACCTCCCTACCCTGAAGTCTGACCTGATGCCACTTAAGGTCTGTAACTCAACAGAGGAAAGGAAGAAACCACAGCTATGGAAGCATAACTAGTTACGTAACCTTGAGGAGGAGGTTTTCACATTCCAGCTGGGAAAGTAAGATCAGAACAAGAACATAATTACATACAAGACACCCACAAAACAGCAAGGAGTTACTTAGAGTAGCACATAGTGACAGTATGATTATCCTTTTCAAGGTACTTCTTCACGGAAAGGCAAAATGAAAAGTATAATTTTCCCCACCTCAACTTAATGATTAGAGGGGGGAAAATCCCAAAGACACAGCTGTGCATTCCTCTTCCCCAGACATGTGACTAAACTAACATGTTGAAGTGGATGCAACCTTATTTAAGATTTGCAAGTAGAAGGCCCTATACAATATATGGGCCACTGAGATTTCAGTTAACATACAGCAACACTGCATATAAGAATGCTGACAAGATTAATCTCTCATCATCTACAGCCACAGGATCTTGGCTCTACTTGGGATGTACCTTCAATTTTGGATGTACTGATGCAGTTTCGCTTTGGTTTCCAGTTTCCAAGAATTACTTTCCTCAATGCATAACTAAATGATCATTGGGAAACGCCAATAATTCACCTCAGTCATCCATAAGTTAAATCTTCAGAGTTCGCAGAACTATCCCTATCCAAATTTTTTACTTCTTTCTGCTTCTGAACTATCAAGAAACATCAGCAACCTTGAAATTAGAACTGATTAAATACTTGCCTCCTTTGATGGCGAGTGCACTTTATTCAATCACAACTTTTTTCCTGCTTAAAAGCAGAATTGTGTTCAGAGACGATGCAAAATTTTCATGCTAAAGAAATAATTACTCAGCAACCAATTTTGCATCTTTGGGCTTAATTATACCTTATAAACCTTTGGTATTTAAGGAGTACCGAACACAGGGAGGGAAGCTACACTTATGTTTTTGCCAAAGACAAGGTATTCCAAATTCAGCTCTGCATTCTGAGTCTATATCATAGCCCTGACCCTGATGTAAGCACACTTACAGAGTCATAAAATTGATACAGTGCAATAGTTTCTCAGTAATCATGGTAATAATGAATAACAGTAACTGCAGTGGAGGGGAAAAAAAAAAATATCTTTGAGAGATTTTAGCAGTCCTTTTCCCCAAAATGGATTGCCCATTAAGTATAATACTACAGAAAATAAATACTTGCACTGTATAGATCCTCTCAGTCTTGTCAGTTAAGGAGATTTATTACTTAGTGGTCTGAAAAACTGTTGCATAAGCTGCTCTGACTCTGTAGTGAAGATATATTGAAAAGTAAGTTTTAAACCGTTTTGGTTTTATTAAGCAAATATCCTTCAAGTCAAATTAGTAGAAGCTGTAATATCACACTATCAGAAATAGTGTGGCCAGCAGAACAAGGGAAGTTCTTGTCTCCCCTGTGCCCAGCACTGATGAGGCCACATCTTGAACACTGGGTTCAGTTTTGAGCCCCTCACTATAAGAAAGACATGGAGGTGCCGGAGTGTGTCCAGAGAGGGCAACAAAGCTGGTGAGGTGTCTAGACAACATGTTTTGTGAGGAGCAGCTGAAGGCACTGGGGTTGTTTAGCCTGCAGAAAAGGAGGCTCAGGTGAGACCTTGCTCTCTACAACTACATGAAAGGAGCTTGTAGTGAGGTGGGGATTGGTCGGTTCTCCCAAGTAACAAGCAACAGTACAAGAGGAAATGGCCTCAAGTTGCACCAAGGGAAGTTTAGATTGGATATTAGGAAAAATGTCTTTGCAGAAAGGGCTGCGAGGCACTGGAACAGGCTTCCCAGGGAAGTGACTGAGTCATCATTCCTGGAGGTATTTAAAAGATCTATAGATATGATGCTGAGGGACATGGTTTAACAGTGGACTTGGCAGTGTTAGGTTAACAGATGAACTTCACGGGGGTCTTTTCCAACCTAAATGATTCTATGATCACTGCAATTTATTTTTTGTGCATGCTAAAAAAATTTTTTTTAAAGTTAATACTTCCAGTACTAGTGTTTTATCCCCAGCCTCTTGAGGGTAACGTCCTCCAGACAGTTTGGAACACAGTTTCACTACTATGAAGAGTTTCAAAACCTTGAAATTAAGAGTTTAGAATTGAAATATTGGCAGAACCATACAAATTCTGCAATGATTTATAAGTTTAAATCAGTGTTTATTTGCTTTCAGTTATACATAGAAAAGCATATTAATGTTTTGAATTTATACATGGCAGATTAAATCCAGTTTTTCAGCTATGTAATTTTGATACCTCCAAACACAAAAATGAAACTTGATAAGAACTTTAAAGAGGATTTAAAGATACAACATTCACATCAGCTGTCTTCAGACAAGCCATACAACCAAGATAAAAACCTCTTTTTAAAATTTTCATTAGAGGTTAAGAAAGCTTCCATTAGCTATAATAAACAAATAGAATGTCTTAAGATACCCACAACTTTATAGGCAACTATACATTATATCACACTGGCATCCCACAACCTTTGAGTTGCTTCCCAATTTAGTGTAAAGAAAATAATTGGCATTAATAATTTAATCCCACTTCTTGCATATTTGCAGGTATGTGTTTAAACCAGTTGTTTCTGAACTATCTGAAATATCAGTAATATTATGGAGATGCAAATTAAAAAAGAAGGTGGTTTAACTTGGCCTAATTAAGAGTGATAGAGAATCTCAGCATACAGTTTCCACTTAAGTTGTACAGGGGTACACAGCTGAGCTCCCCTTTCTCCTGTCTTTGACTAAGAGCAAGTCCTTTAAAGGAAACATTTGGCCTCAGATTGTGACAGGGACAGCTAATTCTTCACAGTCAACATGACGCTTCACTTCTCAGATAGAAATTCCCATTTCCTGTCGTCTTCTCCACTTCATTGGAGTCCTCACAAGGAATGACACTGGGCATCCAAAAATGCTACTGTTCCCTCTCCTTCAATCACCAGTCATCACTTGGCACATTTGGTGATAAGTCATTTGCTCACGAGCTTTCCATTAAGAAAACCTAAGCATTGAGCTTCCGTCACTCCGGGTCTGAAGGCCAGGGAACAGTGAAGTGGGGAGAGGCCTTTGCTGTCAACACCTGCAAAGTTTTACTGGTCAACGGATCACATGAGCTTAAAGCTGACAAATTTACCTTCTTGAGTAAAGCTGCAATATACAGATAGGGAGAGACCACACATGCTATGTAACAATAACACAGAATACTGAAATTAAGGGAAAGTATCTCACACCTACCTATATGTCCTTAGGTAGCTTACTGTAAGCCTAGCTCCTGGAAGACAACTATCTGAAGAAATAATTACAAGGATAAATGTTGCTTAATTTTAGAGACCTCATGATGAATGGGCAAAGAACCAAAATTTAACACGTTCAGGTAATAAGTCAAAATTATTCACATTCTCTTTTGGAAAACTTCATGTTTTCCAAGCTAGCCTGTGCTCCCAGAAGTCTAAAAGCAGGCATCCACATTCTGCGTGAAACAGCGCTGATGCCTAAATTCTCTTGTTAAATCTCTCCCATTTTATAGCTAATCACATTTTTATAGCAGGCATGAAGCACTCTACAAGGCCCTCGCTGAGCTGTTCCTGTAAATCAAAACCTTATTCCATCGTTCTGCTTGCTGGCAGCAAAGCAAGGTTACTTTTGCCATTTATGGTTGTAAAACCCATCCAGCTTTTTCCCCCCTTCAGTTGCTGCCTTTTTTTTTTTTCCACTATTCTTTCCTTCTCTGTCTCGATCCAAGAAAGATATTCCAAGTTCAGCTAAACAACTTCAGAACTCATCTTCAAGCTTCCTCTTGTCTTCCAGTATACTTACAACCTAATGAAAACATCTAACAAGAAGACAAGTGAAATATTAATACAGTATTTTAGTCAAGAGTCTCCTTCCCACCTTAAGTCATATGAAACAAACCAAAGCCACACAAGAAGAGCAGCAGCTCAAAAGTTCTTTACGCTAAGTTGTCACTATGTGGCCCATACATACATTAGCTCATAAACTAAGGCCCAGATCAGGCTGGGGGTGCTCAGAATCACAGATTAAAACTCTGATATAAACACTCAGTCCAAAGTACAAGCAAGAAGAAAGAAGCAACACAGCTAAATCTTACTATTAGACCGCCTATAAGCAGACACCATGTTGTGGTATAAAGTAAGCTTAAAAAAGAGGAAAAATATCCCCTATGCTGTCCAATTCCATGCACCCTCCTGGCACACAGGGTATTAAACTGAAACAGCCTCTTGTTTACAATGACCACAGACTGAAACACCAGATTCAGTTTTTGCCAGGTCTGGTTCTGTTCCTCCCCTCTCCAGCTCAGAGCCGGAGCATCCTGTCACACAAACAGAAGACTAAAAGGACAGTTTCTACCCTTCCACAAGTCTGTGCATGGCATATATCAACACAGCTCTACAAGAAGCTTCTATGTTGTATGGAAGAGCAATGACATACATGGAAGCTCCTGAATTTTCTGCTAGAAAGGACTCTAGCCCACATTGTGTATGGGAGCATTCAGCACATACACAAATCATTTCAGAGGTGTTACTAGAGAAGAACATATGTCCAGTTACAAAAGCAAAGCAACCCTTGTTGCTTCAAAATGAAGTGTTCTAGTGCTTCTTCCAACTGACTTGAAATCCACACTGCTTCACAGGGATGTGGATAGATTGTATGGACTAAATCTGATTTATCTGAACACCAAGAACACCCTTTTTGGTCTAAAGTAACTATTTACAAGTGTCAGGCTAGTGTTTAAAATTTGATTTTTAAAATAAATTCAAGCATAGTTCAGTTTCACATCTAATTTCTACATTCATCTTAGCACAGGATTTGCTGAACCTAAGAAATCATCACTGAAAAGTTACTGACCTTTAAGCTTAACATCTTCTGAATCTTATAGGTGCAAAGAAAAAGCTAGAGAGATCATGATGTACATATGTACCGAAAAAGGCTTCCAAGGAGACTATTCTCACATTAACTGAGTGGCTCAAGACAATAATTTGGTTTGTGAACCCACATTGCTTCAGCCTTTTGCCTTAGCAGAAATCTGCAAGCAATCAATAGAAATGATGTGACTACCTGCTTATCAAGTGGGTTTGGTTTTTCTGATTTCTGGAAGCATGCCCTAAATAATGCTGCTCACTTAGAAGATGTTTGATTCTGTGTATAATTTATTGTACATATTCTATGCAGATGTGCACATAACTAACTGTCGTTAGCATTTTCCACCTGGAAAAGCACAGTGACTACACTGATTAATGGCTCCATAATGATTACATCATTCTTGACTTCACCGATTGTAGTTAAGCATAATTCCTGAACAATGAAACAGAGGGTGATCAAAGGAAACCAGTTTTCAAGGTCATAAGTTCTTAACACAAAGACCACCTGCAAGAGGTGCTCAAAATATCTTTGCATCCTCCACTCTTAAGTGCAAGATGAAGGAACTGAAGGGTAAGAGCTGGGTGCTAGGCATTAGGGGAATGGTTGCACGTAATGAGAGAAAGGGAGGGAAAGGAGCCATGAAAAACCCTGCTCTGTCTGCAGAAGCTGCCACTCACTCCCCTCAGCCCAGCAGGACAAGGTACCAAGAAGCAATGCTTCCTTTCACCCAGAGAGGGAGTCTTGGGAGAAGAGCTGTGAAGAGCTAAGACTCCATGCTTGTATTTGCTTTTTCATTATCTTCTTGCATAACTTCCACTACTACAAAAAATGACTAAAGCAACTATAACCATCTCCTGTTCACTGCCTGACAGGGGTCCTACAGCTGCTACCTCTACCTTCCTGCTGGGAAGAGAAGGTAGGAGAACATCCACTGAAACACAAAAAAGGCTTTAGAAATTAGGTTGCCTGCAAAAAGTTCTTTGCACTTGCTGGTAAGGAACTTGCAACACAGCCACACTCTCTCATGTTTAACATAATTAGCTACAGATGAATGCCTTTGAGAGCTCATCAACAAGAGGGAGAAGGAACTTGCTATAACCTTTCAGCTCCACAGCTCTCCTATCCCAATGGCAAACCAAATCAAACATGGGTTGTTTATTCATCAAAAACAGAGGACAGATTACAATCTCACAGTAAGATGAATAAATATCTAGAGTAACACTATGAAGTCAATGGAGCTACCCTGGATTTGCACACAATATAGCTCATTATATTCCAAATTGCTAGAACTGTCGCTGACATCACAATATAACACAGTAGCTGGAAGATCTGAGGAAAACTCTACTTGGATGTGTTTTTCTGAGCAAAAAGAGCAGAAGGTTAGATTCAAATCCTACTGTCAACATAACAAGGGTCAACATTAATATTTTCTTCTCTTATGTAATGAATTGTCAGATCTCAGCTACACTGCTGTCCTATCTCCTGGGAGGAAGGATAAATCGGTTAAAGTTCTTTCCAAAAAAAGCCTTCAAAAGTAGAAACATCTGCTATGTTCATTAGTCACTATTTGGCCTGAGTTCAATAGTAAGCAAACTACAAACCCATTCGCTTTCTCTTACCTAGTGAGGTCACAGCAAATGGGATCCTAGGCTTACGGAAATCATAGCTAACTGGGAAGAAGATGGCTGTGAAGCTTACAGATACACTTTGTTTCCTGTTTGTCCACAGCAGCCTAAGAATGCATTCACACACACTAGCATCTGATGGTCATAGGAACTCCTATGATTTACAGTAGATGCAGATATTCAGGTGACCAAAAAATTTAAGTGTGGCATTTAAGAAACCTGGAATACATATGTATTTTAAAAGTACATTAAGACTTAGCTTAAAAAAAAAATTCTAAGCCTATAACCACATGAAAATTCAGAATTCTAAGATGCAGAAATCACATGACATGCCTGAAGCAAAACTGGGAGCTGAATCCAGATGCCAGAAGTTTGGGTTTAACTCTTCCATTTAGTTGCCTGCACAACAGGACTGAGCAATACTAGAATCACACACATTCTTTTTTGCATTTAAAACTACTAGTAAGTTTGTAAAGTCAAGAACTCTAGAATTGGAAAATAAACATCACAGCCCTATTCGTTTTTCTCCTTTTCCACTATGTGGGACTCTATTATACAGTAGTCATTTAGAAGACAAAATACTGTTTTATTCACTCTTCATTCAAGAGAGAAGTCCATACATGACGCTCACGAGAGACACTGCCCAAAAAGAACAGTGTGATAACCTTAACCATGGCCTAGTTTATTCACAGCAAAATCCACAATAGGAGTTTGCTGCTGTGATGCTCCATATTCTAATACCAGAGTCCAGATATCCCCTGACAAAGTCTCTAAAGCTGTTGGATACCATTTTGCACACAGAATGTACTTTTATATACATAAGGTAAAACTTAAGGTTAAAAATGTAAGACACTTGACAATGCCAAAATGACATAGTTGTTAGACAGGCCATCACTGCATCCCCAAGAACTCTCAGGCAACCAAAGAGTGGTTACATGCAACCCACCCCGATCTTCCTTGATACAACAGAAAGAGGCAAATGCCACTCTATCCAAAATATTCTGCAAGGACTACACCTGAAATATGGGTACCACAGTTAGAGAGACCACAAAATACCAGCAGTAGCTCCTTGAGTGAGTACCCTCTGGTCTTAATACCAGTTGAGGCAGAAAAGCTCTGAAATGCAGATTGCTAGAACTCCTAAACATGGAAAAAAAGAAATTAAAGTTTTACAGAATTTCCTAATTATAGAGTGCTTGAGTTCAAAGCCACGACCACTTAACTTAGGTCATATACCACTTCTAAGCTGATTTAAAAAAAAAACCGAACTTAAAATTTTACATTACAGTCTTGCATTGAAACCTGCTTATTTCAGCCACTGTTGATGCCCTTCTGATCCACTACACAAATCTCTGCTAATCAAGCATGCAAAGAATTAAAAAGTAGTAGTTGTCATATACCATGGTGGAGGGCAGCAGACTGGAATGAGAGGTGGTCAATGAGGTTCATAGGCATTCCCAGACAGAAGACACTAAGTACATCTACTTTGGATGCTTCCTACCCCCTCCCACTCTTCCTGACCAGGCAAGGACTCTTACCATCCAGACTTCTATTTTCCTCCCCGCTCCAGATACCTGTCCAACTTCATTTTCACAGATGGCTGCAAAACACAAATGCTTCTTCATCCAGTGTCTACCCTTAATTTCTAGGGTTTGGAGTGTGAACGTGGGGAGAGTGGGGTTTTGTTTCAGTTTTTTTCTTCCTCACAAGCTGTTCAGCCTTGCTTATTTTCTTTCTCTGCCTCCTCAGTTCAAACCACATTTATCTGTGCAGTCAGTAGAGGGACAACACTGGGGAATTAGGAAGCAGTTTCTTTATCAACTTCAGTACCTCTGCAAATGATCCTAGGTCATGGTAATGGAGCCACCTCAGGTATAAAAGGCCAAGCTCTAACAAGTCACATTAAACACAGCCAAACAATGTTCCAGGGTTTGTAACTCAATGTAATTTGGACCAGGCACCCCAAGAATACATGCTTCTGACAATCACTAACCTAATTCAAACCAGAGACTCTGTATTCCACAGCTAGAGAAATAAACAATAACATTCCAATAAAAATCATAGTATGATTACAAAATACTTTTCCCAATTCATCTTCACAGAAACAGTTAATCTGCAATGAAAAAGGCTAAGAAGTTAAAGATCAACAGCGCATGCCACAGACACACCAAGAAGTGATGTAATTTAACTTCTGCTATCCTTTTGTATGAGTGTTGTGCAGGTTATCTTTATGGTTGAGCAGCTTCCACACATACATTAAAAAGCAATGCTTCAAACTGTAAGAAAGGTACCTGTTCTTCTTTAAAAGGTCCCAAATTATTTGCTAAAATGAATTGTTCCTTGTTATAAGACTACCCCATACTTAAAAATGTGTTTTTTGAACACACACCATACAATGTACCTGAAATATTTCAAAAACACATAGTGCTTTCCATAAGACAATAAAGTTTAATTTCATTAGTGTTTTACTTTTTCATATCAAACCTCTTCTTTGTTTCTAGAAGGCCTAGAAGTTTCAAAATTAGACATAGTTTTATAGCTATACTTTCTCAAGCAGTAATCTTACTAAATTTGTTAAACATTTCACTATACTGAAAAATGGAAGGACATCTCTATGTTATTTATTATTTATTTTTCTTCTCAAAGCAAGCTGGTTCTGTTTAACTTATAAGGATCCTCCATATTTATTATTCATATTATGCAGTGCCAACCAATTCCACTTTCAGGAAAGAAACTTTTCCCCTTTGCCTAGCAATCATGCTCACTGTCACTTGCATATAGCATTAGCGTGAACCTGCACATATACGTGTTACGTTTGAGCTGGAGAAGGGAATGGGAGAGAGATTCCATATCTGGAAAATACTCTAAGCCTACAGTCTTATCAGTTCACTAAGAAAACTGAAATGTGTTGAGAAAAGCTTCTACAAGATAGCAATCATCATCAACAAAAGCCAAGAGAATCGTACAGGAAACTACAGGCAACCTCCTGTTGTCCCTTCCTACACCGATTACGCTCTCATCCTAAGGTTTAAGGAAAGACTTTAATGTAACAGAGAAAAATCATGACATTCACCATCTAGAATTTGGACGTAAATTCTAACTCTATCAAACTTTACAGTGAGGTTGATGTCTCATGACATACTTTAGTCAAAGCCTGCAAGCTTTGACGCAGCAGTTAAGCACATTTTATTATCTGCAGTGGAGACTGACAGGTAACCTCCTGACCTTCATGTCTATAGTAAAAAGTGATGCCTTTTATTTACATGTCTTTGGTCTAGCAAAATTATTTATTCATTTACCATGCCTCATACTTTCAATTAACTCTCTAAAAACATTTTTGCATACTTCACTCCTTCCCATGCACAGGAGATTATCAAAGTTGTGGTTTATCTCACGTGTTTCTGTGAAAAGAGAGACCAAATAAATTTTTTTCCCATGTGCCCTTCTGCTAGATTTTACTATAGTTTTAATGCCTATAAAAGTTGATCCAGAGACAAAACAGGTAGATCAAAAGTACCGAAGACTTTCTGGAGGCCCTTTACAAGACCTCTCAGCCATTTCTGAGAAAACTACCTTGGCGGTTACATTGTCAAGGATACTTTTCCAGCCTGTGAAGCCACTCAAATCTGTTTTCTTTAGGCTAGTATTCTGTAAAGAGAAAAATCCAGAATTTTGTAGTAAAACTGGAAGGATCTTATCTTTCACATAGGCAGGTGGAGTCTGTCCAGACTGCAAATACACTCTTAATTCACAGATGACAATCCATTCATAGGGTAAAACTATCACTATCATAAGGAAAAATGTTCATTTGTGAACAAGTTTGATGTGACAGCAGGTAAAGGGTAGAATCTGCAAAAGGTCATCAACAGTCCCTTCTGGTCTTTACTTCTTTTATTTCACAGCAGTGCTAGCTGTTAGCACAAGTCCTACAAACATCTAGGCCAATCTTTCTTTCCTTCACGTCTCAGCAGAGACACTAGAACTTACCACAATCTAGTTTATTGCACATAAGGAAGTCTGATCTAATACTAAAACCTAATTCTTTCATCCGTAGCAAATGTAAACAAGATCTTAATCCCTTCTTCTTTACAGTAAATTTTTCAGTATTTAAAGACACTTATTTCCTCTTCCCTTCCCAACCTTATCCTAGGCTAAAGAAATACAGATCTTTCTGTGATCCTCCTAACAGGTCAGATTTTCTGCACTTCAGTTCGTTCTCATTTTCCCTTGAACTTACTCTAATGATTACACTTCTAATGAAATACACTCATAAACCCTTGTCCTGGTTCCGCTGGGACAGAATCCTTGGCCAGCCATGGTCTGCAGGCCATTAGCAGTATGGAGTCAGCCAGGGCAGCTGACCTGAGTTGGCTCACAGATGTATCCCATCCCATAAACACCATGCTCAGTATAAAGGGGGAAATTTGCTGAGGAGAAGGGGATTTCTGCTCAGGCTTGTCCTCCTTCTCCTGAGGACTGCTTTCCTGTGACTGCTGTACTTTTGCTGGGCTGAGTATAACTTTGCATACTTTATACTGGCATTGGTATTAGTTTGGCTGTTTCATTAAATCTGTTTTCATTTCAGCCCCTAGGTCTTCTCTCCTTTTCCCAATCCCCCTTCTCTGCTGTGGAAGGATCATCAGGTGATAAAGCAACTGCTGTAGTTTAGCCCCAACACAGGCTAAGTGTAGGCAACTCTCAGACCAACTACCAAGATGCTTCTTAAAAGTAACACACTGCCTAACATGCAAAGTACTATAAATTCAATCTAGAGAAAATTCTATATTCTAATTTAGGGCTTTGCAAGCTGAAGGAAGGCATTTGAAATGCCAACGTGAAAGAATGCTGAAAGAACTTCCTTTACATAAGCTTGCCTTCATAAGACCCCATAGTATTTGTGACCATCTATATACATAATAGTTTTTACTTTAAGTACCACAAGCTTCCATAGCGTCAAACAGTATGGCTGGGCCTAGCTCAGTTCCTCCGTCCTTCCTAAGATGACTGAAATCCCACCTAAGCGCTCCAGGACACTGACTTCATTCATTACAAAGGTGCTTGCCTCTTGCGACACCCGATGGACCACATGTATCTGAGAACGGAAATACCTTTAAAAAGCCCCATGGTGTTAGAAAGTGCAGCACCGGATGAACTAAGCTATTCCACTCCAGTTTGTTTTGGCAGGTTTTCAATTCTCTAGTCTATCCTTGCCTTGTTTTCACACACAGAACTTGGAACAATTCCATTTATCAAGTCCACCTAGATGGAGCATTAAGTTGGCCTCTAAAATAAGACAAGGAGAAGAAGAGGAAAAAGTAATGCAATTCAATACTGTTAACAATTTTCTCACTCTAGTTTTATGTATGCAGAACAAAAGTGGAAGGTAGGCAGGGAAAAAAACTACATAGTTGAAATCTGAAAACTCAAAAGTCTACTTTTCAAGCCATGCTACTTGACATAAGACAATCTTAGCTAAATATAATGTATTTTTGTGAAAAAAGTCATACTACAAAAGTAATCTCTGAATAATTTTCAGTCAAGCTAGAAAAGAGAAATATGCTTATTTTCTTTTGTTTGAGGGCTTTACTATAACTGTCTAAGCCAGAGAGTTGCTAGCGTTTCTTGTAAGAGTCAGAGCTTCCAGTCATGTACATTTTTATCTGTGTATTAACAAAATGGCTATAAATATACATATATCATATATTCAGCATATATCCACTAATGGGAAAATCACTCTGCATTTCAAGCAAAAGTGACTGATTAAAAAGCTACACTTTGTTTTACACAGTCTTTCAAGAGAAGCTTCTTTTTTACAATACCAATGTTTGCTTCAGATGTACTACCAGGAAACGATTACCAAATATGCACACTTGGGTATCTATTTAAATAAAGAAGAGCTTTCTAATTGCAGAAGAACTGTTACATCAGCTTAGAGGAAAAACAATGTCTATCCAGTGTCATTCGTTGAACTTGAAAAATCAAAGCAAAATCCTTAATCTATTTTAGAATTTAACTTTTATGAAGTTCAGCTTCCATTTTATTCTCAGACATTTCAGTAAACCACAAGCGAGTAGTGATCAGTTTTAATTAAGTTAATGGATTGTGAAAAATAAACTACATAAAGTTACAGAATTCCTTTTATCTGCATTTGCCTTCTACAAAACAGTTTGCCAGACACTCATATCTACAAATGTGGCAAGAGCAAGAATACAAAAGCAGTGAGAAAACGTTGCTCACTGGCATGACACTTTTCATCTTCAATCTTTTCTCCATTACTGAAGGTATCTTGCAATACTTTGAATGGTGTAGTTTACAGAACTTTAAGGAAAAAACTGCATTCTTATGATCCTGCAATTCCCAAAGAAACTTTGCTAAATCTGTTGAGCATTTTTAAGTGTTACTGCAAGATACATGCCACCCTTCCTGTTGTATTTTCTACTGTGCTACACAGCTGTCAAGTAGATCACTTGCTCTGAGTCAGTCTTCTGCTCCAAGCTTTTACTACATAATACAGTTTAAGTCAGAGCCTTAACCTGATTCAGAGTCATCAAGTATCAAACTGATAGATAGTTAATACCACTTTATTCAAATTAGAAACAAGTTAATTGCATATAGGACAAGACAAAGCATAGTTAAGAGTCAATATTATAACTTAACATTCACCGTTTAAACAATCAAAATAGCCCTCACTTTTTTACATCTTGTTAAAGTTTGCCTTTGATGGCAGATAGCTGCTCTGCTTCATTCGTGGGGAGGAAATGGACTGAAATGGTAGATGATAGCTTCAACGGACAGGTTCTAAGACATGCAACTTCCTTGGTTCTCCCCAGAACACCTCCTTTTTCAACAGAGATCTCATTACATCAGAAGTTTCTACCTGAGGGTTCAGAATTTTTACTATCAATGACATAAAAAAAGCAAGCTTATTGGCAGCAAGCTGAAGTTTATGATTGGGCTCTGTACTCCAAAGAAAAATTTTGAGGTCTGCAGATCAACAAGTTGATATTCACAGTACATTACTTTAACTCTGTTCACCATTTTGGCAAGTGGTCAATCCTTGTACAGTCATGAAAAAGTATAGACAATAATTCTTAGACTCTCCCTTCTACATCTATACTAATGTGCTTGATTAATGACATCCAAATTTCACCAGTAACCTAAATCATCACATTTAGCACGGAAGTGATGGACTTGTAGAAAGATGGGACAGAATTTGCAGCGGAACACCACACCAGTAACTAACCACCACAGAAGCTCTTCTGGAAAAGCTTTACTATCCTCTGCCTGTCTCATCTTGAACAATAGGGACTAGTAGCAAGGTCTCAGTAACAGATAATATTGCAAGACCACAAGCAAGTGCTTTCCTCTGTATTAGCAGAATAAACAGGGCACATTTTCAACCCCTGAACTAATCCTGCTTCAGGTGTGTTCATTTTCAAAGTCTTTCCCCCAGAACAACTCAAGATTAAGCTACTCGGTTACAGCTTTACCTCTCAAAACAATTTAACCAGGCATTTAAATTGCCCAAGACAACAGTTCAACTGCTTCTAATAATTTAGCAAACTTCAGAGCAAGCAGCAGGTAGATCATAGTGAACAGTGATGATGTTATTTTATTAGGTTTACAATCATAAAGATGTTTTACACTTTTAGGAAAAAAACAAACCCAACCAAACAGCCAAGGTTTTTATTTCCTTCTTCCTATGCACAATATCTGGTGAAGAATAGTCATGATGGTCGCTCCAGCAATCAAGATTATTTTTCTGCTTGTGGAAGGAGATTAATTCATTTATGACTGCCACTACTTGTAAAGGTTTGGGTTTTTTTTCCCCTCAATAACTATACAATATGGGATATCATTTCATTTCAGGTGAGATTATCAAAATCCAAAGCCTGTAACTGCAGAAAGAAGTAAAAAAAAAATTTAAAAATAAGAAAAACATTTCTGGATGAAATAGCACAAAGTTCTGCCATGAAATACCATTTAGGTTTCACCTCCTGCAGGCAATACTCCTTTCATCCATGTTTTCCACATGAAAATAGACTAGTTATAGCCATTAAATGTTTCAAGAAAGCCATCAGCCACTACTTCAGACCTCATAACCACCTGAGAGAGAGCTGGCATCAAAGCCTTCAGGACATAGTGATTTCTCCTGCTGACCAGCCCAAACCCAGCATTAAGACGGAAAGCAACAGTACAACATAATTAAGTGCTATCCCTAGACCAGTCCTCTCAATCAAGAACGACAGAAAGTAGGTCTCCAACCTAACCTTCATAGTATGTCTGAAAGTGAAGACTCCAGAGCTTTGTTTAGTCTCAGCTAAGATGCTTTGACTACATCACATGAAGCAAATGCACAGCTCTGAGGGCTCCAGAGAAACTGGTGACTCATTTGCCTTTAATCCAGTGAATGCAAACTGCCAAGAATGCCCTATAGTTAACCATGGTTTTGCAAAATCATTTGTCTAACTATGATTAAAAAACACCTTCGGGTCTTCATGCTAACCATCTCCAGCCCAGACACGCAATGCAATAGAAAGAGGTTATGCATACCAGTGGCTTCTGACTCCCACACAACCAATGGTTCCTCTCTCACCCTCAACTTGTAAACCTCAGTGCAGCCATACTTTATACATCCTTGGAGAGGATTAATTTAATTTTGATTTCCTCTCTGTGTTTGCTTTGGAGGTTCACTGCTTGAGCAATATATATATTACTAAAATTTGGCCGCAAGTAGCCTGTAATACGATGTGTATCATTTCAGCGTGGCCAGCATGCTCAGGAAAACAACAAGCTGGCAGTGAGGACAGCTTCATCTCACATTCAGAAACTAGAAGACTGGTGTAGGAATAAGGGATTGTAAGACTCTTCCAGGAGCTGAACTTAAGAGGGATGGAGTCCGGTATCATCCATGTGGCCAAAGGAACACAGTGTCCAGCAAAACACACATTGATCATGACAGGAGATGGCAGCAGGCACATAGGCCATTAAACTCAACAGCCTTTCCATCCTCCAATGGGTTTCTAGTATATATTGGTTACTGGTATCTTCCAAAGCTTGCCAGAGCAATGGTAAAACCAGGGCCATGCAAAGAGGTATCATTGCCACAGGAAAGCAAATAGAAATAAAATGATTATGCTGGACTGGCTTACGTTTTTAAGCATAATAATAGATTAAAGAAATTAAGTATCTTCTAGAAGTTTTTTCCAATGAGAGAAGTAGGAATTAAACTCTGGGCTGTACCATTTCCACAGTAAAATTCAGTTAAACATTACAAATTTCAGTCTCAACTTTTTTTTTCATCAGTTGCCCTTCATAAAGGGGCCAAAACCATGCGTAATATGCTATTCTATGTATATAATATTCTATGTAATCCTAAAATAATGATTCTATGATTATAATACTGAACCAGTACTGTTCTATGCACAACAGAAAGCAGCTTCTACTGCATTCCAAATAAACACAAGGACTTTCTTTTTAACTCATTCGCACCATTTTTCACAGCTGAAATGCATTTGCTCAGCTGAGTTCAGTGGTACATACCTACAGCCGTAAGCTCCAGCAAGTGCATGAAGATAACTATTAGTGCCTGGAGCCAAACAATCCAAGCATCCTGACACAAACCTTGTTTCAGGGATTGCCCAGCACATAAGAATTCTTCCTCAAACTCAAAATTGTCCAACATCACAAGCCATTACTGTTTCAGTAATGTACTAGTCTTCTAGCAGTTCCAGATTTCCATCCACCTAGAACTAGCAAGGTTCTTTTTATTAAGCCTCTGCATTAGTTTATCAAGATTATGTTGCTCCTTCCACCAGAAGCTTTCTGTAAAGGGACACAAGCCCTGGAATGCAATGGCCTGCATCTGCAATGGCCTTAATATCTGTTATCACTGCTTAGCTGTGTGTTACCTCTGTATAGGCAACTTCAAACTACATCTAACTTTTTAGTATTATACAGCACAGAGGCTTTATTTTCAACTGAAGGTTTTCTACCTTTGCTAGCTTTTGTCATCACTGCTTCCTTTTCACAAACTAAATTTAGTGTCCTTAGTTTGAGTAGTCTCTTCCCTCCCTAAAACAACATTTGGTTTAGTACTTCCATGATATGGACCCAAACTAATTTGTGGCAGAAATAGCAAAGGAAATCCTCATCCATTCAGACTCAGTCACAAGCTCAGTACCAGGGCTATGACTGTTCCACTCACATTCAAAAATTATACACAAAAACGGTAGTTATCAGATTCAACTCCACAGTCAAATGTTCACCCTTAAAAAGAAGGGCGGTGGGGGTGGTGCATAGGAATAAAACCCATTACAAACCACTGTTAATGTTTCCTACACAGCGTTTCACCCAGACTCAAGATAAAACGTGCAATGTTCAAACACTGAGAATAAGACCATGTATTTCAACACCTCTGTATATATATATTTTTTTCCTTTTAAGCCTTTGCCATTGAGTGATCCACGGTTTAAATTCTTATACCTGAAAACTATCATACTCTGGATGTGTAAGACAACTGCATTTGCAAGATGGTGCCACACAGTTAAACACCTGGTTTTCCCTAGTGTCAGCCTACAATTCTTTCCTCAAGGAAAAAGATAAAATGCTGATTTTTTTTTACTACTCACAGATGTTAAATGGCAATGGCTCTGACCAGGATACCTGAAGCTTTAAAAGCTTCAGCTAATCTGTACATCTGCATTAAGATGAATCATCCTAAATGCATCTGACTTGGTGAGCAAAGGCATCATCTCACACTTTCAGAGTTCTGAGTAGGATGTCGTACAAACTGGGGGCAGGAGTGCCCTTCATATGAAGACACTAAAGCAATAAAACTTTTCTAGCTTTTCTAATGAGTAAACACACCACAAACTACTGCAACACAATGTGTAAAGAGGTGAGAACTGGGGACATGTTTTGAGTTGAGCATCCTCCCATGCCAAGTTTCTTGAAGCTCATCCAAAACTTGAATTTAGTTTCCTGGACACAAGCAAATGAATGCAAATACAAATAAATAAAAAACCCCAACACACCAATAGCACCTTAGCACCTAAAATACACACATTTTTCTTGTTATAGAGAAATGTGCCAGGACTTAAATGGAGACCAGCACACTGACAACAGTCCATTTCATACCAGAGATGAGCTTGGTCCTGACATTAAAAGGAGCTGACAAAACACGCCTCAGATTTTTCACTCAAGTTTCAGCTATTTTCTTTTTGTAGAGGCTTTGTGCAATGGTTTATTACTAGCTCTAGGGATATTACTTTTCTATATCACTTTAACAAAGAGAACTTTTTGATGAGTTATTTCAGTCCAGCAACAACTTCTTAAGAAGATGGGTGCATTTTTAAATCTACAAGACCTCTATTCCGGTGCAAATGAGTGGCTCAAGCAGTTAAATACTTCCATTTTTAAGGAAACTTTTTGAAGGGATACATCTGAGAGGTTCCACAACCTCCTTAAATGTTGACTGAACTCTTTCAAAGCTTTGAAAAAATATGGCCTCTCTTAAGACTTGAAATTAGTAAGTGATGCTTACTCTTAGATTTCAATGAGAGTAAAAGCATAATTTAACCCAGGATGATAAGCAACATTTTAGGACTGATACATGAACTATTTTTTAGAATCACAGTCACAATCCCAAGATGAATATCAGTAAGTTTCACATAGAATTTATGAGTTATATTTCAGATTAACCTTCAGAGATCCTCCTCCTTGGTGGGATGGGAAGGAGAATTGGGAGAAAAAGGTAAAACTCTGTGGGTTGACATAAGGAGGGTTCAATAGAAGAACACAAAGAGAGAAGAAATCACGGTAATAACAGTAACACAGAAAAATAACAGAAAGAATAAAGTGGGTGATGTACAATGCAACTGCTCACCACTAGGAACCTGCTGCCCTTCCCCCATCAGCTTCTCCCTTATATATTGAGCATGATGTCAGTATGGTATCGAAGGTCCCACTGGCTGGTTCAGTTGCCTATCCTGGCTGTGGCTCCTTCCAGCTTCTTGTGAAGATTAACCTAGCCTAACTGAACACAGGACAGCCTGCTAAGTTTATAAGCATGACACACATTGAGCAATAGACGATAGGATACAAAGGTTTGGTCACTCACTTTTAACCACAAGGGTTTTTTTAATGACTTTGCAGCTAATATGATCTACTTTTCAGTTTCTTTCACCTAGTCTTACTGCCTGCAGTTCCCAACTACTTTCCTTCCCCTGCCACTTTAGTTACTGTTTAGTTATGGTTTCATTATTCTTCCCTCCTAAATTGCACAGAATATTACATATTTAAACATTGTTGCTCTAACTTAGAGCCCACAAATGTTATACAGTAACAAGTTCATGGCATATTGTCTTTCTATGCTAATTTTATTTCCAAAATACATGAGAAAAGATATTTTGTTCTTAGGCAGGGATTTATAATGAGTTGCTCTAATATTGTGTTTCAATTTCTACAAAATTAGCACATGCAAAATTTAAGAAGCATAGAACAACTTAAAGTTCTGAGTCAAAGCATGAATGAAAGATAATAAAGTTACACAAATAATTTCAGTATTAATTTATCACCAAATTCAAGATGATACCCTTGTGTTTCCCCTTTAGGCACCTATCCAAATCAGAACTGAAATAACTAATAACAGAAATTGGGACATGAGATAAATTACATCTGTTTTAAGTCTTTTTTTTTTTAGTTCACCTCAGCATTTGCCTGCTGTCTAATTAAAAATGAACATCTGTGGATAATAATGACAAATAATTTCTCATTATAGAATCTCACATTTGCTTTTGAAGCCTCCCAGTCTTCTCTTATGATCAATATTTTTAACAAGACTAGTAACATAGAAAATATTAGGTGAAGGTGAGTATTTCCAGTGTGTTCAGGTTAATTTCTTTTTTTGACCATATACAAATATGCACTCTAAACAAAAATAATTTACAAAATTAAAAGTATCTGAAAGCATTAACACATGAAGCTGAGAAGAGACTAATTCTACCTTCACCCCAACAAGCTATTTAACATGATTGGTAAAATCTAGACCCAGTAACTGAATGGTAGTGCCGTTACTTTGATTTGTACACAATTTCACTGGGGATGACATTCTTAGCATAAGTCCAGCAAAATATTCAGATTTCATTAAATGTTATGGGAGTCTGTCTTTCTTAATTAGATGCTGACAGAAGTGATCTTTACTAAACAGTGAAGGATAAAATCAGATTCATCATCCAATACCAAATCAGCAGAAATAAGTGTTCCTCAAGAATTTTTTTTTTTTTAAAAAAAGCATTTGTCAGGTAGTCTACAAATTAACAGCACCAACTGACACTGACCGATATGTCTATTTACTGGAAGTAGCTAAAGCAGATTCACAATATTGG
>VZZY01016949.1:72537-106841 GCA_013400335.1 Eurystomus gularis | reverse complement strand
ATTGCAAAAGCCTTCCAAATACCAGTGCAAGGCTGGACTGAAAATGTGTTGTCCAAGTGAATCTGAGGGACAAGGACATTAAAAGAAGCTTGAGAAAATTAACTCTACTGGAACAGCAAAGAGAAAATACACTCACAGCAAAAATCAGACTGGACTGTAATTTTGCATCGGATTACAAAAAGTTACTAAAATCTCATTTCAGAAGCAAAAGAAAAGCGGATGTGTTGAAGAGCATGATGCTTTCAGAAAGCTAAGCTCAAGCTAATGGTTTATTCAGCCCACGATAAAGGACCAAGTAAACAGTCTCTTCCAAGCTAGAGTCCACTGAAGACAGTCCAGTTATGATTTTATCATCTAGACAACATTTGTTCTATAAGGAAAACCACTAGAGAAGTCCTTCCTTGTGCAAGGTAAACAACTGCTCTGCACAATGCACAGTTTCTGAGGTTTCAGGTGCCACACAAAGTTTAGTGCTCAAACAAGAGCTAGAGACCTACCTGGCAAGGCTTACAAATGTTTATCTTGCCAGGGGGTTGTGATAGGGGTAAGGGAAGGAAAAAAAAAAAAATCTGCACTTACATGAATATAGAAATATCTTTGTATTAAGCAAATCACAAACTTCACAGCTGGGAAGAATTTATTCCTACTATGCACATCCTTGAGATACTCTTAACATTCATGTTTGTCATTCAAAGATTCCCACCTAGCACCATTTAGCTAAAATGAACAAGCAAAAGACTTTCCACAAACGACAAATACCTGACAGTGCTGTAAAATTTCACTCTCTTGGATATACAAGATGGAAATGGACTTCAGGTTAGGGAAAAACAAAAGCACTATAGATTAGATTAGGCACTGGTGCAAACTGAAATTTCACTATCATGACTCTAATAATTTACAATCAAGATTTATGATACATCCAAGTTGTTGCAAGAAGCATGACAGGTTACAGTCATCCACTACAGCCATCAAGCTTCTTCCTGCTCCTGCATTCACATCTGCAGGGCAACATGAACACATCGCAGGTAGGCTACATACCTATGAAAAGTCTCCATACTTCACTTTGTGGAGGGTAACTCTAACTGATCTAAATTGACTACCAAATGTTACAGGCAAGATTTACAATGCATTTCTGAAGAATTTCTGCCTGCCTACTGGCATGCCTACATACCCACAAGAGGCCAGAGTAGGTAAGTAGAAATCTCCTAGCTCAATATAGCTGAGAGGCTGCTATGGGCACTTGTTTTATTGTATCAGAAAAAACCCCAAAACGTTAGAACAGAAATTATACTTTGAGGTTCAAGAGATATAAACTCCCAATCCATCACCACAGTTCAAGATGAAAACTAGCCTTAACTATGAAAGGAAATAATCAAAATGGACAATTGCTGGACACGCAGCAGGCACAACACCACACCATAAGTTATATGTTCAAGTGTGGCTGATAGAGGAGTATCGCCAGATTATACTCATGCTCAGAACTTCTGCTTATACTTCAAGCCTAGTCTACTGTAACTGCCTAAACCAATGATGATCCACCAGTCAAAATTAACGAGAACGTAAGAATTACCATTATCCATTCCTGAACTGCCAGTTTTCATCAGCCACTCTCAGTACATACTTCTTAAGGGAAATATAAGGAATGCTGGTAGAAACAAGGAGATGCCAAACTTCAGCAGCTTGAGAAAAACACAGTAGCAGGCACTATGGTACAATAGCCAGAAGAGAAGAACAGAATGAGTCTGCAACTCTAAGCAGGTATTTCTCAAGCACGCTGATAGTTTTGGCACTGTTGGGAGTATCAGTCTCACAAGTTATAGCGTCATTTGACAAGCTGATGTGAAAAAGTAAGATACGGGAAAAAAGGCAGGCTATTTTGTGCAATAAATTTGAACTACAGCATCTTAACAGGGATTGTCAAGTTAAAGGCTAAACCTTGCTGTTCTGGTTTCATTTCATTATTTTGATCAAGTACGAGAATTAATCTGGAGGAATTAGCTGGTGTCAGTTCATAAATTCTGGAAAATGGATAAGCCTGACATATTTAAACATGCATTGTCAGGTTGTATATATTCTTCAAGCAGTCTTAGGAGACAGTCTAGGATTCAAGAAAGATGGTTTTTGGACTAGCAGATGTTGGGCAATCATCAGATACTTCAAGATGGCTCTTCACTTTTCCGAGAAGGAAACTGCTTCACATCGCTAGCATAGGCAACAACAGACAAAGTACAGTTCGGTGTCAGAACCTCCCTATGATAACAGTACTTAAGTAGTTTGGTACAGCGTTTTACAGAAAGAATTACATTTGGGATCTTGGATTCCTTAAAATGAGATTTACAGGTAATTGAATAAACAGTAATCACTCCTACCAGGCATCAGACCTTACTCTGGAAGGGCTAATGCCAGGTTTTTAAATTGGGATCATTTCTCTTTAACTGCACTGTAAGTGCATTTTCTCTGGTTGGTCTCACATTTCAGGCAGCCGATCAAATAAGACTGCAGTTTTATGTACCTTTCCAATTTGTTCCTAGTATTGTTTGGGCAAGTTTTAAACATTTGGCTATAGCATTTCAGTACAAATTAGCCAGAATAACGTAAGGTTTCAATTTGCAGCTTCAACCTTGCCAATGTCCCAACTACTTTTGCCTTGTATTTGAACTCTGATTAAAATGCTGATTGCAATGGTATTGTTATAATTAGCAGAACAGCTTTGCAGGAACATTGCCTATTAGATAGCAAAAGCATAACAAGATGTGGTTAAACACAAAAAATACTGCCTAAGAACGACCTCTATACTACTTTGTACCTCCACATACTACTCAAGGTGATTATATTTGTGTTTGCATTCAGATATGTTGATTAAAGGAATTTAAATAGTGAGTTCTGTTTACTCTGCCAAAGTGTTTATAGTTTTGGATTTATTAACTGTCAACTCCCACCCTCCTCTTATCCTTCCCCAATTTTTTTTGGCTTCAAATGATTCTGTTTTGCTACCTTCAGTAACACAGCATTTCACTTTTCTAGAAAACTCCCCTGCTAGAAAGGTAACACAAAGCCCTAGGAAACTCACCTGGTCTCCAGTTTCACTACCAACTCAAAACAGCCACAGTTCACTCAAAGCCAACTGAATCTCAGCCCAGTTCCAAGTAAGCAGGGGCAAATTCAGGCATTTGTAGAAAATTCAGACACAGTTTGGTGTACAGAAAGCCTGCTTAGACAGTACTTCAACAGTAGAACCAAGAGCCCAAATTCCCAGTAAGTGATGCTGCAAGACATGAGGACAGGGATAAGCAGAATGCTAACTGCCATCAAAAGAATTATGCGTATGCCCGCATGCATCCAGAAAGAACACACCTAGGTTTTCATTTCTGATATGGGGCTAGTAAGCTTCTAATGTTAAAGAGGAAATGAAAGGAAAAATACTGAAAAGCTGCAGTTGGAAAAGATTTCTTAACAGGTATCTAGTAGGAAGGGAACAAGAGAGCTCTGTCTGCCAAAAAGATCAAGAAAAACTCCGTGGAAAGCAGTGTCTCTTTTCAGCAACAGTCTTTTGAGCTAATCAGGGCTTGTGGCAATGTCCTGAGAGGATACACAAACAACTCCAAAGCTTCAATGGAACTCCAGTATATTAAACATAGCTACCTACCTTATTCTGTGAACCATAATACACAGAAGGGTTGCCTATTCACGAAGTGGTTCACTGAGATTTTCATCTCCCTCTGAAATAAGATCAGAATTGCCCTCACCTGAATCTCAGTCCGAGCCGATCTCCATTAGGAACCATTTTAAATACCAAAAGCATTCAGTAGCAAAGGACGTGTACCATTTTTCCAAATTTTTCACAGTGTCCATCATTGTGAACAACACAAAGACCCCTTCTCTTAAATTCATTAAATAAATTAAGAATTACTCAGAGATCCAAAAGGCACTCAGCCTTTTGAAAGAAGGTGATTACAAAGCCAAGAGAAATTAACAGAATGACATCCTCCCTGAAAATATCCTGTAACGAGTACTTTGTTACCTCACTTGCAAAGTGAGGTGAAAGGCACACAACTATTTCTGTGTTCAAGAAATGCCACTTAATATATTCCCATGTAGAGCAGTGAAACTTCTTCTGATATAGAGCTCAAATTGTTCTGAAAAAGAAATTTTTCGATATATAAAGCCAAGATATCACTTATTTTCTATACCTCTGAGTATGAGAGTCAGAGAGTAAAGTGTCTATCAGTCTTGGACACAGAAAATAAGAGTGCAAAATGACTGCTTTGAGAGATTTCACATATTGATAAAGCTCAAGCTACCTTTCCACAGTTGATAAAAAATGTTTTAAAAGTAGCTGCTTCTTCCATTATGCACTACAGTCTTGTAAAATTACTTTAATAACTTAAGTGTCAAAGTAAGAATGGTATGGCTGAACACTCTATTCCTACTTTCCTCAATTAGATAGTAATTACACATTAATTCACTTAAAATTTGTAGAATAAAGCAATGCAGTAGTAGTCAAATTCTAGTGGCTTTAAAAGTCACTTGGAATTTACTTTCTTAAGAAATTGTTAGAAGAGCCCAGCAAATGCATGAACAGAGACTAACTTCTCTTAGAAAAGTTTGTCCAACTATGCTTTTCTATGTAAGACTGGATATAAATCCAGTTTCAGCTATTTGAATAGTTGATATTTCTATAATTAAAGAAAATTTAAGTGAGTACCTGTACTTCTATATTGAGAATAGCAGAAATCCTACCGAGTCTCTAAATTCATAAAACTTGCCACAAGATGCAACTCTAAGCTCTAGGTTTTTTTGGTTTGTTGTGTTTGGGTTTGGGTTTCTTTGCAGGGCAGGGGGGTCTGGTTTTTGTTGTGGGTTTGGTTCGTTTTCATAGTTTGTTTGGTTGTGTTGGTTTGTTTTGGGTACAAAACAAATGCATTGGCCCCCATACTAAACATATATCGCAGTGCTAATGGGTGAAAAAGCTGTGTTTTCTTAATTAATCTGTTTTCCAAACGTGATAATTTTAGGTACATTTGAGGTATAAAAACATCATATGAGGGAGCCAAATTCTTGAATTCTTAGAGTACTGCATAAGGAAAAACAAAACAAATTAAGAAACCAAACTTGAATACTTATTTTTTGAAGGTCCCAAAGTGTCAACACCACTAAAAGCAGATATAATTTTAACTTATGCAGAATACAGCAGCTGACTTAATTGTACTTCTGCAAAATTCAAAATATAAACATTTCACAAGATCCATACAGACGTATTTCAGTACTGAAGCCTCTTTGCTAAAACTGTTTTGCTTCAGGCCTAATCCTTCAATTTAATTTGATAGAAACCGAGAAATAAATTAGAAGTCATACACGGAGCTCATACACAAGCTCTCAGTTTAAAGCTGTCTCTGGATTACTGCTTAACAGCCATATATGTGAAGTGCAAACTGTATTGATTTTATTTGAAAACCAATCCAGTTAAGAGGAAGCATTCAGCCTGTACATAAAATTCCATGCTCTGCAGGTAAGTGTTAGAAGAAAGCTCCCTGATCAAGGTAAACCTATACAAAAACATTCACTCTAATCTTCTAAATCAAGTTTTAGACAATAATATTCCAGCTGAGACTGTGTCTAGCAAATTGCATTTAAATGGCCCACAAAAATCCATTTAGTCTTTCACTTGCCAGAAAAGCAATGGGGGGTAGCAAAAACTTGTGTGCTCTCAAGTTTCTAACTGTAATTGATTGATGGGGTAAAGAATTACAGACAATGTCTAAGACTGGAAAAAAGAAGTAAAAGGCAGTGTATATTCATAGAATCATTTTGGTTGGAGACCTTTAAGATCATTGAGTCCAAATGTTAACTTAGTACTGCCGGGCCACCACAAAACCACGTCCCGCAGCACCACATCTATATGCCCTTTAGATACCTCCAGGGATGGCAAGCACTTCCCTGGGCAGCCTATTCCAGTGCCTCACAACCCTTTCGGTGAATAAATTTTTACTAATGTCCAACCTAAACCTCCATTGGTGCAACTTCAGGTTGTTTCCTCTTGTCCTAACGCTTGTTACCTGGGAGAACAGACTGACCCCCACATCTCTAAAACTGCCTTGCAAGTAGTTGTAGAGAGCAAGAAGGTCTCCCCACAGCCTCTTTTTCTCCAGGCTAAAACAGCCCAGTTCCTTCAGCCACTCCTTGTAGCACTTGTAGCTCTAGAGCCTTTACCAGGTTCACTGCCCTTTTTCAACACGCTCCAGCAGCTCAAAGTCTTCCTTGTTGTGAGGGGCCCAAAACTGCACACAGTATTCAAGGTGCGGCCTCACCAGGGCCAAGTACAGGGGGGACAATCACTTCCCTACTCCTGCTGGCCACACTGTTTCTGATACAGGCCAGGATGCTGTTGGTCTTCTTGCCCGCCTGGGCACACTGCTGGCTCATATTCAGACGGCTGTTGACCAACACCCCCAGGTCCTTTTCTGTCAGGCAGTTTTCCAGCCGCTCTTCCCCAAGCCTGTAGTGTTGCATGGAGTTGTTGTAACCCAAGTGAAGGAGCCAAAAAAGCTAAAGAAGCTTTAGCTTTCGAAGCTCAAGAAAATGGTATTCTCGGAAGAGGAGACAGTGTGGAGGCATCAGTATGCATGCAAACACACAGTCTACCATGCTTTCTTCTGAGCCAAGCTACAGCCAAACAGTCCCTACAGTGCACTCTGATTTGCAGAGAGGACTAGACAGCTGCCCTTCACTGAAGCACAGAAAGTGAAAACCACAATGAGAGTGACTGGACTTCAGGTTCTGCACCAGTACAGTCTCACCCTTGCATCCCTCTCAAGCGCATCACTGGTATCTGAAGTTCGAATTCAGGAAGGGGTGTGGTCTGCTGGCTACTGCCTGCATTCCTCTACACAACAAAAACAGGGTAGTAGTTACCTCTCCAATGCATCAGTGAGTGAAGCTGGTTTGGCTAAGGATACTAACACATACTGTCTACTCTTCACTGGCAGAGGATGTGCAGTTCACCCAGGCACATTTACTAGCATGACAAGCATTTTGTCTCTTCGTAACATAAAGTCTCCATCCACAACTCTACAGATGCTTATAATCTACAACATGCAGGAGTGTACCATATTTTGGCCATAACTGCATCTCCCATTCCCATCAAGTGATTTAACTGATGTTGCCTTAAAAGCATGTCTAGGACTGGAACACCACATACACCATTTCAAGCAGCTTGTTACCTACTTCTTGTACTCAACCTGTAGAGAAACATCTCAGCACAGAAATGACAGGAATGGTTGCAGTAGACAGGATGAAGAGTGTACTTCACTTAATTGTTAAAAGTGATGGCAAGATAACACCTTCTGTTAGATACTTCCCCAGATGGTTTGCTCTGTCAAGCAAAAGTCCTGCTTGACATCTCTTTGCAGCTCTTTAGAATCCATATCTACCTAAGACATACTTTACATGACTCCTCTGCTGCAGAGTACCACAAAGCTTGTATGAATCAGTCCTACAAATACCCTTTCGAGTTGCTTCAAGGCATTTCATTGACAACTTCAACAAGAGCTTGTCAAGTACATTACAGAAACAGAAGAGAAGATGTGCTGTGCAAAAGTAGGAAGTATTAGATCTCTTTGCAAATCTAGAAAGCAGGAACCACGAAAGGCCTCAGACAAATTCTATGCTCTTCACAGAGCTTGGCACTTGGGAGTTCAGCTGCCAATAGAAATTCATGGGATGCAGAGAAGCTATCTGCAACTTTTTCAATTAAGATCATTTAACATGCCAATGAACATGAAGAATTCAGCTGCAGTGTTTCATAGTCCTTCCCACCCCATCCCTAGAATGCATCTCACCACACAGCATGTGGCTCATTCATAGGACAGCATATAGGGCTATGAATTCATAATACAGGGCTATGGATTTATAATACAGGGCTATGGATGTATAATACAGGGCTAAAGCAAAGGGCATAATTGGAGCGTTCTATCCCTGCAATAAGCCAATCTCATGGTGAGGACCAAAATATACTTATCAATCTCTGGGGTGGGCAGGTACTACTGGGTCATGGCAAGCAAATACTAGAGTATGGAGTCCTATAAATATAACTTAACAGTTATAAAATGTTATGTAAACACCCCAATGAAAAGACTTCACTGCTACTGCTTGTACAGCACCTAGCACAATCAGGCTGCTGTTCTTAGCTGGTCCCTAGACACTACTCTCTAACTGAACAGTATAAAAGTGTTCAGTCTTGTAAGCACGCAACTCGTCTTGCAGAAGGTATGAGTCTTTCTGTTCCTACAGCCTACGTGTACATGGGGGAAAGAGGCAGCGTTAGTAAAAAATCCAGACACACACTGGTTGATATATGTGCCTTCCAGTAACAGCACCGGTTTCAACACTCCTTGCTTTTCCCCAACACTATGTCCATGTCTCTGCTCTCACTTGCTTTCAAGGTACTCTTATGCTTGTTAGTCACGACATTCAAAATACCTGCCAGATTATACAGCAATCCACAATAAGGCAATTTATATTAAACCGATCCACATTAGTAACTTCTCAGCAGAAAAACTTGGTAGGAAGGCAGTGGTAGTGCAGGCTGAGGAACAGACTACTGCTGTTGCCAAAGCTTTTGTCAAATCACACTCTTCTAAGGCACAGGAAAACTAGGCTCACATCTGAAATTGCCTTCAAGTGTAGAATACACAACTCCACTGCCCCAAACTCTTTCAGAATCTGCATGAGAACTCATAAAAACCTATCTTTACTGCAGCATCTGCTGGCCTGCCTTTAAGCCTCCCTCACAAATGAATTAATCGGCTGCAAACCAATGGTGAAGATTTCAGGGTCAACACTGGTATTCACTGGCTCTACAATGGGCTAGATTAAGAACATAAATCTTGGAGATTAGTAAAGGTTTATTTTGCATTATCTGATGTGAAAACAAGGAAAAAGCCCATGCTTTACTGACTGAAGTAAAACAGCAATTTAAAGCAATTGTTAAGTACTGACTTCAGAGTTTCCACTACTCCTTTGTGGTTTCTTTTTTTTTTTTTTCTTCCTGGCTGTCATACAGAGAAGTTAAAATCCTTTAATGCATTTCCTAAATTTATTTCATGTCTTGGCTATTCACCTCCTTCAGGTACCTCAACACTTCTGAATCTAAGGCTTAGAGAGACATTAAGTCTACTATCCAACAGATACTTTGTTAACCTTGTGTTAATTTATTGTTAAATTTATTACCCAGACTAAAATGTAAAGATTCTAAACCAGTGTCTTCATTCCTGATACGGAATTATGCACGCCTAACAAACTCTTGTGATTTCTCTACAGTCATTTATTACTTAAATGAACAGCTTTTACCGTACAGATTCTACAGGTCATAGTCAAGCTTGCCAAACTAGAACTATTCAAAGTCAATGATTTCTTTTAAGCATAAGAAATAATCCCCGATTGCTCTCAGTCTGGCTTTATATCTTAATTTGTAAGAAACATACAGAAAAGTGTAAGAAATCAGAATTATTATTTGATAATTACCAAGTACAACCAACTTACTGTGACAGAGTTGACCAGAAATGCTAGTCAAGGCATGTAAATGTATCATTTAAATGAAATATTTTCAGCTTACATCATTGATCTATATATACATTTAATGATTTCCTCTCAGCCCTTGAAGACACTCCTGTAAAAGGGCCAATATGCTTTCATTTAGCAGAGCATACCTACTCACATAAAAGAAGGTAGCAGGGAAGGATTAACACTTCTCTCTTCATAGGCCAGTTAGTACAACATTATATTAATACTAACACATAAGACATCACCTTCACCTAGATATTAAAAATGAAGTCCTGGATAACCACACATTGAACTGTAGGTGAGGTGTGTCAATCTAATTAAATCCTTGTCAGCTCTTCACATCCATAGATACACTTAAAAAATTAGGCACAAACAACTCAGGTTTTCATGACGTTTATAGTATGAAAATAAGAGGCTGAGATTTAACCTCGAACACACGCCAAAAAGACCTTCCATATTATTCAAAAAAATTCAAAATTGGGTCACATCAAATCTTAAGTATAAAAGTCTTTGCTGAAAAGCTAACATGCAAAATTACTCAAAACTTCCATATTTTTGTTCTGCAGAAATATCTTAAATGCTTTGTCACATGCTTAAATCAGAAACTAGATTAGGTGGGAATGGAAACTGTATATCGGAAGAACTGTTTAATTTCTAGTACGTCGATGGTACTGTACACAGAAGGAACAAGGAGGAGGAGGGATTCCTTTTCTGAAAATAGCTAGGATTATGTTGGGGGGCCTGACCTGGGTAATGAGTACCAGCTGCCTACCTTCACTGGTAGCTGCATTCTTCTGGGCTTTGGTTGGTGTGTGATCCGTACTTGAACTCACGTCGGATGAGATGCTTGAGCTGCCTTTGCCTGCAAAGGGAGAAAGAGGTGGAAAGGGCGGGTGGGGGAGAGAACAAATATGAGTATCAACAGCAAAATAATAAGATCTTCCATATCAAAATCTGGAGGAATTCCAGGAAGCTTTAAAGCAGCTGATGTTCCTTTTGTATACACCAGGGCAGGAGTTAACTACATTATAACAGCCAGCACATGTGTCTTTATGTGTACTACGGCTGCAAACAGCCCCCGGTGTCACAGGGGCTCTCATTATGTATTCGCTAAGCTCCACTGTAATTGTGATAACAACATTAGGAGAACTTTCATTATCAGTTTTCTCATTCAAATACCTCTAAAACAGGTCAGGACAAATGGATGCTGAAACTCATCAGCATGAAGGGTTAAATTCAAAATCTGTTTAAACAGAAATCTAAACTCATTTATGTGTTCACCTCATGTATTCAAGTCACTTGGTCAAAACGAAAGTGAGGCATCGGCTTCCCCTGACACCATGCTCACTGCTTGATGTAATATACTGTTATAAATCTAACTTCCACTGTTGCTGTTCTTCACCTTTCTTGTTTTTTAACTGTAATTCGGAACCAATGGATGTTTCTTCTCTAATTTTCTTCCTTATTTCCTGCATTTCCTACATCAATGTTCTCAGACCTATATGCAGACTGTCAAGCCAGGTACAAGTTACCAACAAAAGAAATCCACATACAAAGAAAAAAAACAACTGAGAGATATTACAGAAGAACAGAGGGGGTTAAAACAAAGTTCTTTGTTTACCTGTGAGGATCTAAGAATGAGTTTCCTTTTGCTTACTCAATCTCAGTAACCACTAGTAGGGGAATAGATTCTGGTCTACAGCAAGAACCAGATCAACCACCCCAATCATCAATACACAAGATCATTCTAGAGAGAGGAAAGGTAATGAATACTGTTACATTTTAAGAAGTTGTCTGTCCCCACAAACACTGCAACAGTGAAGCCTTTAAGAGCTATGTTGGGTTTTGGACAAAAAATTAGGCTGTATGCAGAAAGCTAGCTGACACCATGTTTCTGTCACTTGAGTAAACCCATAATCATAGGAATGTTAGCAAGAGACTTTTCTGATCTGTTATTTCAATCAAGCATTCCTTGGGGTTCTGGGTTGCAGTATGCCTGGTTTTCATAACATTTAGATGTAAGGAGGAGGTCTGCTTTTTAAAGGTGCCACAGCAGAACAAGGATTTAAATTTTAATGGGAAACGACTGGAGAATGTGCAAACGTAGGTTGCTTCACAACCAAGTACTGCCACTTAATCCGTCAGCCAGCCCTAGAGAATCGTTCTCCACGTGAAGTTGCTTAACTTAACATGGTCAGATTTGAGAGATGATTGTGGAGTGAAAGGATATTAAAAAGGCCAGAAGGAAGTGCAACCAAAAAAAAAAAAAAGGCTAAGACTAGTAGTTGGGTAGGGTGAAGAGAAAAAAAAAAAGTATATTTTCAGTGATTCACCAACTGCTTTTTACATTCCATTAAGAATTTAAGCAAACCTAAGAAGCAGTGCCTCTAGAATATCACTTCAATTGCTCTCAAGCTGTGACATGAGCTGGAGTAATGGACTGTGGTCTTCATAGAAATGACTGCCCCAAAATAGCTCTCCAGCTGAGGCAACTAGGGTTGTGGTAGAAAAAAGCCAGATGAGAAAAGTGAAGCATAAGGAAAGATACTCTTTCTTAGGAAGAGGCCAAAGAACTTGAAACACCTGCAATAGCTAATAATCAAATAATTAACAACAAGAAAGGTATTCAAATGGTATTGTCACTACCAGCAGCTCCTCGTGTACCAAACACTGCAATTGCAGAGGCAGAAAACAAACTTCCAAGGAGTATCAGCACTCCTTAGCAGATTAACAGAAAGAAAAAAACCTATTTAAACCCAAAAGAGACCAACTGGAAATATTATTTCCTCAAAGCAAATAAACAGGATTTCCTAAAAAAAAAAAAATCCCAAAACTTCAAGTCAGTGATACCAACCGACAGCAGAGAGGTTGCTGGTCATCTGTGGCATAGGTTGTTTCACAAGGTGAATGCTTTCCCTTGGCCACATACCTCCATTAGCATCAATAATATTTCTGTGTACACCACAGACAAGCAAGCCTCAAAGAGCACAAGAGAACTATTTTATGCACTGTAGGGTGCTGGTTTCCAGTACATCCTGTAACAACATCTTATTTACTATTGCACCTTTCCATAGAAACTGTGAAAAGTCAGATAAAAGTCTGGATATTTACCATTTAAATGTACTTGAACTTTAAAACATTTTAACTCCCCGGGAGAATTTTACACTAAAAATTAATAAAAAAGAATCTGTAGTGGTTACTGCTTTGGTTGGATACCAGCTCTTCCTGCAATTATACCTTTAATATTTCATGATACTGTTAGAGCCTTCTCTAACTGTATAGAGCACTGAAAGAAGCCTTCTTCCTCACTGTCTACTCTGAAACCCTCCATTCAAGTGAGGGGGGGAAGCAGGAGATACTTTCCTGTAAATTTTCTGTGTTTTAAACAGACTAGCAGATACATCTATTCTTTTAGTGCCAAAGCAAGCTATTGCTTCTAATAGACTAGATTTGACTACTGCAGACTTGTGTACACATGCAAGAGCTAACATGTAAGAGTAAGTACCCTCCAAACAACTTGAATTTGATAATGGGAGAGAATGCCCCTTCAGCAAGTTCCCAAATGACACAGAGCATGGAGGAATGGTTGACACACAGAGGTTGCTGCCATTCAGAGGGACCTCATCAGTCTGAGAAAAATAGGCTAACAAGAACCTTAGGAAGTTAGTTCAACAGAAGGAAATGCCAAGTGCTACATCTAGGGAGGAAAAACTTCATGCACCAGTGCATGCTGAGGACTGGCTAGTTGGAAAGCATCTTGACAGAGAAAGACCTAGCAATCTATGCGGACACCATGTTAAGCATGAGCCTGCAATGGGCCCTTGTGGCACAGAGGGCCAACAGACTGTGGGCTGTATTAGGAGGAATGTGCCCAGCAGGTTGAGGGAGGTAATCCTTCTCCACTTGCGCTCAGCACTGATGAGACACATGTGGAGTGCTTGGGCCCAGTTCTGGTCTTCCCAGTAGAGAACAGGTAGGGACATACTGAAGAGATTCCAGAGAAAGGCCATGAAGATGAAAGGACTGGACTTCTTCTACTAAGCCAGAAGGCTGAGAGAGCTGGGACTGTTCAGCCTGGAAAAGAAAAGGCTCATGGGGATCTTCCCAACAGATATATATTTGTAGGAAGGGTATGAAGAACAGGGAGGCAGGCTCTTTTCAGTGGTGCCCCATTACAGGAGAAGAGGTGATGGGCATAAATTAAAAAATATAAGAAATTATATTTAAACATAAGATTTACTTATTTTAATGTGATGATGGTCAAACACTGGAACAGGGTGCATAGAGAGGCTGTGCAGACTCCATCCTTGGAAATACTCTAAACTCAAAAGGACATGGCCATGAGAAGCCTATTTTAGCTGACCCTGCTTTGAGCACTGAGGTTGAGCCAGATGATCCAGAAATCCCTTCCCACTTTAACAATTCTGTAATTTTATTATTCAGGTACCTTTGTGATGACAACATTTTGTAGACTAGTAAACTGTGTTGATCTTCCCATTAATTCATTATACAAATTCCTTTCAAACTGACTACACCAGTTTTTATGACACCTTCATTGTTTAGAGAATCACAAAAAACACAGAATCACATAATGATAGGGGTTCAAAAGGACCTCTGGAGACCATCTAGTCCAATGCCGCGCCAGAGCAGGCTCACCTAGAGCAGGGGTTTGAATGTCTCCAGAGATGGAGACTCAACAACCCCTCTGGGCAGCCGGTTCTAGCTAGGGCTCCGTCACCCTCAAACTAAAGAAGTTCCTCCTCATGTTTAGGTGGAACCTCCTATGTTCAAGTTTGTGCCCATTACCTCTTGTCCTGTCACTGGGCACCACTGAAAAGAGACTGGCCCCATCTTCCTGACACTTATCCTTTAAGTATTTATAAGCATTGATAAGATCCCCCCTCAGTCTCTTCTTCTCTACGCTAAAAAGCCCCAAGTCCCTCAGCCTTTCCTCATAAGAGAGATGTTCTAGTCCTCTAATCATCTTTGTACCCTTTGCTGTACCCTCTCCAGCAGTTTCCTGTCCTTCTTGAACTGAGGGGCCCAGAACTGGACACAATAATCCAGATGAGGCCTCACCAGGGCAGAGTAGAGAGGGAGGAGAACCTCCCTTGACCTGCTGGCCATGCTTCTCTTGATGACCCCAGGATGCCATCGGCTTTCTTAGCCACAAGGGCACATTGCTGGCTCATGGTCATCCTGTTGTCCACCAGGACTTCCAGATCTTTTTCCACAGAGCTGCTTTCCAGCAAGTCAGCCTCTAATCTGTACCTTTAATAGTAGCTACTTCATAGAAAAGCACTAGATCTTACTATGCAACTCACTACATACTTATATATCCAACAAATACGTACAACAAAATAGCTGCAAAAATAGCTCCCAAAGAGCTCATCTCTTCAATTTAAAAAGTACACTGAGAAAGTCCTAGCAAGTAAATATAACCCAACAGGGGTTCTAAAGCAATGACAACTAGAAGGACCAAACAGAGGGCAATACTGCAAACACTACAGAAGTAATGACTGTATTTGATGCTCCAATTAAAGGCCTGCCAAATGCTTCCCTAGCATGACCTGCAATTGTCTAGAGTTTCCTTCATATGTTCAACAGCTTTTTTTTTTAATTTCAAAGCCAGAAGCTGCATCCAGAAGTAAGCAAACTGTGCTATGGTAGTTGGTAGATAAGGTAGAAGAAAGCAATGTTCCTACAATACAGCAAAATTCACATCAGGAGCGAAGGTAGCATGGACTTCACTAGACCTGCAAAGAAACACATAGCTACACAGTTGCAATTCAAATAATGTATCTGACCTGCTTCTGAAGAATCAGGATTATAGATTTGTTTTTCTATCTGCTAGTGCCAAAGCCTTACAATAGTCATAGGAACAAGATTCCAGCCATCTAAACTAGCACGCTATTTCCTACACATTTTATTTTGAACCAGCTGGAAAGAAAATTAGCCCAAGGCAAGCATATTACTTCCCCTGAACATTGTGTATCCCTCCACCTCTTTGTAGCCCAAGGAATTTTTTTAGTTATAGATGTCTTTGTACTCAATAGCCCTATTCAATTTACCTGGTCTCTTTTTGAGTCTTTATTATTAAAATCATGTGTTCCCTTTTCTTTTTATCACAGGTGGCTATACTGGCTAAACCATTAGGTTTGGTTGGTTTTTATAAAAGTGTTTGCATCTTCAGTTTTGCTATCAGAACAGCACAAATACCTATATTAATAACAGACATGCTATGGGCTATCCAATGAAACACTACCAGAAGGTTGTGCATGGAACTGAGTGGTCTTACTCCATATCAATAGCGCTGCAGAAAAGCAATAGCTTTTCCGTGCTGCTTATATATCTAATCTTTTTCTTTGAAAGCATAGTGATTAGAGCACCAAACACCTCTATCCATGTATTTCAGGCTGTCAAAAACTTGCAGGACAAAATTAAGTCTGAACACACACAAGACACCTCAGCATCTGATAAAAACTGGAAACAGCATGAACCCGCGAAGCTTCGGATTTTGACAGTCACACTCACTGATGGAAAGTGTCAAGGACATCACAAGTCAGTCAGGACAGAAGCCATGCAATTTAAACTTACACAGGAAAGTACAGTCTGTAACTGTCCAAGACTGAAAAACTGTTTTCAGAAGCACATCTGCAAAGCCTACTACAGACAGTGTTTTCTGACTGCGTGACAGTCACCTCTGCTGTTGCATTTTATTTTCCTCATTGTAACGGCACATCCAGCCAGCACAAACAGAGGCTGCCTGAATTATGTGATGCAAGTCATAAGACGCACAAGGCTCACTGAACTACGTGATAGATGAAGATCTATCCTGGCAGTGAGTCCCTTTCACTCTGCTCTGGAATAGTTTTGCTAGGGCTTTTTTTGCAGACCATTTGCTCTTGGATTCTGATGTACATGCATTTTTGTGCTGCATCCTACATGCCCTTCTAAGATCTAAGATCTACAAACAGACTTACTTCTTATACGCCCTCCTGTATTACTCTTGACATCAAGTTTTAATCCAATGACAGGATTGTGACAGGCAGTGATGGACAGTGACAGCTACCTCTAGAGTTAAATGGACAGTAGGGCTGAATCCACTGTTATCCATGCTGAAGTGAATGACAGAATCACAGAATCGTCCAACCCCCCTGCCAAAGCAGGTTCACCTAGAGCAGGTTACACAGGAACATGTCCAGACAGGTTTTGAAAGTCTCCAGAGAAGGAGACTCCACAACCTCCCTGGGCAGCCTGGGCCAAATGCTCTGTCACCCTCACACCACAATAACACCCTCACAGTAAAGAAGTTTCTCCTCATGTTGAGCTGGAACTTCCTGTGTTCCAGTTTGTGCCCACTGCCCCTCATCCTGTCACTGGGCACCACTGAAAAGAGACTGGTCCCATCTTCCTGACACCCACCCTTCAGATAATTATAAGCATTGACCAGATCCCCTCTCAGCCTTCTCTTCTCCAGGCTAAACAGCCCAGGGCTCTCAGCCTGTCCTTGTAAGATAGATGTTCCAGACCCTTAACCATCTTCATAGCCCTCAGTTGGACTCTCTCCAGTAGTTCCCAGTCCTTCTTGAACTGAGGGGCCCAGAACTGAACACAATACTCCAGATGTGGCCTCTACCACAGCAGAAGGGGGGGGGGGGGAACCTCCCTTGACCTGCTCATCACACTTCTTAATGCACCCCAGGATGCCATTGGCCTTCTTGGCCACAAGAGCTCATTCCTGGCTCATGGTTAACTTACTGTCCACCAGGACTCCCAGGTTCTTCTCTGCAGAGCTGCTTTCCAGCATTCAACCCCTAAACTATCCTGGTGCATTGGGTTATTCTATATAGTCCATTCTATATAATTGTTAGACAAAATGCCAAAACAAAGGCAAAACATAATAATTCAGAAAAAGAGAGCAAAAACAGTGAAGACCAGAATAAGTCAATAATCTCTTTAATTGCCTAAAAGCATTATATTGCAATGACTTTGATTTAAAGAATTCCGAAAAATTGTTTACTTAAGCCATCAGTTCTTACACAAATGACATTAGTCAAATCCAGCTCCTCAACATGAAAGGGCACATGCATATGGCTTTTCTACCAGATGATCATTACTTTCTTTTGTATCTTTAGACAAAACCTTTTTCAAATCAAATATATGCCAACTACATCAAGAAGAGATCCAGAAAAAAACAATCCAAACCTCAAGGCATCAGAGATCATGCAAGAGGAAAGAAAAATCCCTTCTCCTTCTCCTGTTTCCATGACACGCATTATATGCTGGTCCAAGTCTCCAAAACCTCAAATGTATCTCTTTACAATCTGCACCTCCAGAGACCACAAACTCCTAGTATGTTTTTAAGTATTCCCATGGAAATCAGCAGCCTGCTATGATACTTAAGATTTGAGAATATATGGCATCCTTTAAAGATGCAATATATCAATTCATTTACCCAAAGTAAAAGCAAAATTGGACTACACTCTTTGGACAGTCATTCTCCTTCAACTTTACTTTTTACCAATGGAAATTACATGTCATAAAACTGGTTTCCATTTATTAACTCTTAACTGCTGAGTAAACTACCACTGATTTAACATTGACGTTACCTACTTACAAGCATTACTGCTCCTTTAATTGCTTTCAGGATGGGTTATATCTGTTGTCTTTCTGTCTTAAAATCTTAGGAGCAGGGTTCTTAGGTGATTTGTTTGTTCGTTTTTGAATCAAATGAAAACATGTGCCAACATAACACACACAGCCTCCAAATTTCATTCCACCCAACATTTGTCAGGATATGATAAACAGTATTCTGCACAAACTCCAACGCCGAGGAAAGGAAATTAGCTACACATTTCACAGGAAGCGTACTGAAGAGTTTGCAGATATGTGGTAGCAGACACTTTGGGACAGTATTTCTTAAAACTTTCAAAAGCACAATCTCTACATTTTTACATTATTTTTTAATTTTTAAATCGTAACTCTAACCTCAAGGATCACTTATTTTGCTGTGAAATTAGCTATATTAGCTATATTATTAGCTAAAATAACTTAGCTATGAAATAGTATACTTAGTTCCACAGCTTTTCTGTAAGTTTTAAGCTAAATTTCAACTCAGGCCACAAAGGCCAATTTTGGCCTTCATTGTCCTTCCAGTCACTGCCTTCTTTACCTTTTCAAGTATCACAGTGTGCTGCAAAGTCTTCCACAAATGCTAACAGAACATAACCAGCACACTGAAGCACCTCTTGTAGGGAGCCAGTCACATCAGTCATTTTTAATATCTTTTAGAAATTTATACCAGTTGCAAGTGCCCAGGTGCTGCAGGTGTGACCCTGTGAGGAGCATCTGGGGCTGCCCCATGCTGGATACACCTCGAGTAGCAAAGCCTTGAGACACAGCTTCTTAGTATCACCTTTTTTAACCAGTCTTACAGCAAGATTCAACAAGCCATTCTCAACATGAAGCTGTAGTTCCAACCAAGGGCAATAAGGATTGATGTAATTCTGATGTAAGTGTGACTGTGTAACAGGCAATGATTTACCCGCTATACTGTGAAATGCTTGAAATACATAAAAATGCATGTGTGGATTGAATTTTTCAGAACTGTTTAGCAGAATGATGTTTATTGCTAGCAAGGCAAGCCTATTCAGAAGGGATGGGTTAAAAATGTAAAGTTTAAGTAAGATTGTTCATACAAGACACAGATTCTATTTGCTGTGCAGTGCTAGAAGCCTCCTGGGTTTGTAGCTGTGCCAGCCTCAACTTACATCTTGGTGCCAGATAACTCACCATGATTTCAGAATGGGTAAAGACTTTATTTAATGAAGTCTTCAAGCGCACTCATCTCATTTAATGACTAAAAAGAGGCAGGACAGATATTTTAGTTTTCTCAAGTAACCTATCTCACTCCCTTCCCTTGCCTCCACCATGTAACAGTTGATGATATTGATCTCTTTTCTGGAGAATGCCCACTGATGTTTGTTAACCAATAACTGCTAAATGGGACTACCAACGTCACCATCATTTTTGAAGATAGTACATCTCTGCTTATAAAAACATTTCACAATATAGAGTGATGAACAGCACACACCACTACTGAGTTTATAAAGAACTAATACTGTCATGAACTACTCTGCAACAAGACCCTCTCTTTGAAGCCTACTAAGCATCTTTAGTACATACTACCTAAACTTAATTCTACTGTTTTCATCCAATAGCCAAAATAATTATTAAACCAACACAAGAAATTAATAAACAGAATTGAATCACAACATTACGAAATCCTTTTTTTGGCCTTATGCTATTTCTGAGAATGTCACTTCATTGCCAAGTTCTCCACTAATGGCTGCATCAAATTTAGTCTTCTCCAAGTCCACTGTAATTTAAACAAAATCTAATCCTTCTATTCAGAAAAGGCAATGGATATTCATTTCAGCACTATACATAAATTGGTAGAGACTCCATTTGCACTTTACCGCATGAGACACACCAGCAGGTAGAAGCAGCCTGAGAGGATAAACTCCAGTATAGATCCTGAAGTGGCTGCAGAACCTACCACTGCACTGGAACACAGCAGGCATTTGGTATAGGTCTGAATCTCATTAGATAGTAACATACTGTTCAGAAGTCCAGAATTAAACCCACTAACTATATGTTTGTCTACCACAATAATACTATTAACACTTAAAATTCTTATTTAGATTTTTCACAAACAACTAGTCCCAGCATTTGAACACAAAAGGTTAAACTCACATTATCCATTTCTCTGCTCATCTCTCTTAAAGCACAAATGTTACAGTATTGCAGATGATAATTTTCACCTATTTATTAGAACTGCTTCCGATACAGGCACCAAAGCACAAAGTGCATGTTACTGCTGCATGAATAGATACCTTATGTTCACAGTCAGGACACGTAGACATAACTAGAGCGCATGCAGAACCTTTTCTTGAACAGTGTTTAGTGCTCAGTCACACCTCACCTCTCCATCCAAAAGGAAGTCTAGAAGCAAAAAGTTACCCTGTCACTCTAGCTGCACAACTCCACTTGCTCATCTGAGGAGAACCCAAAGCAAGTCTTGGTCCCAGTCCACTTCCCAGCTCTCAATAGCTGATTTTTATATCTTCTACTGAAATCTTACTGCACACTACTCTGTTAACTTCACCAGACCTTTCCCTGGCTGGGTAAGCTTTCACTGCTTTCTTTTCAGCAGGTAAGTTCCTGCTCCTAGCCTCCCTTGTGACCTTGGTTCTCAGCATGACATGTTTGCAGAATACCTGTTGGGAAAGGATGACAAGCGAAGGCAAATTCTCCAACTTACCAAAACAAGCACAAGCAGCAGCAGCACAGAGCATGAAGGCAATTGGTATTACATCTGTCAAGCCGGACTTAAGTCTTGATTTTTACAGAAGTTTTTCCACCCAAACAGGAACTTCTGCATGTACTTGAGTCAGGTAATAGAGCTCCAAAACCTCTCCCATGGTATCAGTATTCCCACAGCCTATTTTTGATGGTATTATCTGAAATCTAACAAAGTTTGGATACCATGCTGAAAATACTCACATAAAATACTAACGTTGTTTTACTTTCCAGGTCTGATACTACATTTGCAGAACAAGGTATAGCAGAGATTGCAGATGTCATAAAAAAAAAAAAAGTAATTCCTTTTTCATCTATCTTAATCCTGAGCTGGATCTGCAAACTAAACAGATTCTTCCTATAACTGCATGACTGCTGAATCCGGTGCAGGGGGAACCACAGGAACCCACAGCTGGAGGTGGCTGCTGTGGCTCTGCTGGGACAGCAGCTCTTTTGGCATAATCCATAGTAACACCACAATAACCAACCTCACTATAGCCCCTAAATTTTCAGTTTGGGTGTTGACAGCTGGTTAAGTCAGAGTTAGCAGCAAAGAGGTGAGGAAGTGCAATACCTTTATCAAGACAGTGTACAAAGTACTCTGGTATCAACGTACACTGTGGAAAGCGAAGCAAAAATCTTTCACGTGACAATACAGATCTGAAAACCTAAGAGAACTTTAAGTAAAGAAGAACAAAGGACTCTGACAGCTAAGGAAAAACAGTCAAGGGTCACTTTACTCTTTTAGATAAGCACAGTCACTTCCAGCTTTTCTTCACTGGTGGATACAAGGTGGGGGGGGAGAGGGGGAAAGGGAAGTGGCTGACTCAGGGATTCAAGTAAAAGGAGACTGAAAAATTGTGGGATAACAAAACTAAATAAAGCAGATTTATGAAAAAGGCATGCAGTAATACAAAGTGGGATCTTAAAGGCAATGAAAAGGAGATGATCTGCACGCTTGAGAAATATGTCTATATTGTTTCTATCGACCATCAAGTTAGGCAAAGTTACAGGCCACGTACTAGCAGGTTTAGAAACCAAACTCATCAGCACACAACTGAACTAAAAACAATTAAGAGTATGAAAGAAGGCATGCTTACAAAAGAAAACTGATTCAGACTGAGGCTTCATACAGTATATTTGACAATCAACTTTGAATTTCACAAAATTCATTAAAAAAGGAAGAAGAAATCTGAAGAAGAAATCTAAAGAAGCTCTAACACTGAACTAACCAGATACCTGACAATGTTAGCAAGCAAAATAAAAAATAAACAAACCTAAACAAACCTCACTACCTGCCCATTTTTTTTAGACAGTTTTAACAGAATTTTATTATAATAGAAAAAAATCCATTATTCAAATTGAAAACTCTAGAGTTTCAATTGCATAACTTAATCATCTTCCAGTCTTAACCCCCTATGGAGATTGTCCACACTACAATTTGCTGCTGAAGTCACTGCCTGAATACTAAGAATAGATGCTTATCCAAAACAACAGAGGCTCATCTATCTCCAGAATGAGCAGGATAATAATTCTCCATAGAAATAATGCAGATTTCAGTGCGAATTCAGCTTTTTTTTTCTTCTGCAGTATTATATGTATTTCATCCGTCTTCCACATAAACCTCACTTTCAGAGAACATGGAAACATGGTATGGAAACTCAGAAGAGTTAAATGCAAATACTATTTCATCATAGCATACTCCAAGGTACCCAACAGACTAGCAACAAAGACAAAGGACACTTTTCAGTCTGCCCTACAACCTTCACCAGGGCCTTGCTATTTATAACCCATACAGGTATTCAGTGGGGGAAGGACATATTCAGGCAAAACCAAAGGTAACTAATATCTATCCTGCTGATAAATCAGTAATTAACTTTGAAATTTTTTTTATTCTCACTGTTTAGCAGTATGTGTGCCACTGGCATAAAGACTGTTCAGTTACAGTTTCAGTATTAAAAAAAAAATCCCTTATGAAGTGTATTTGTGAAGCTCAGATTGAACTGAGTAATTCTGAAACAATTTCAGAATGGCAGAGCTTTCAAAAGTGTTTTATCCAGTATCTTTGTGAAAAGATGTGCTTTAGGCCTCTTTCCTGCAGTACAGACAAGAAATAATGCTGTTCTCCGGTATGATAAATCATACTTGTATTACTCAGTATTAACACCTCATTAGCTGAAAAAATATTGAAACTAGGGTAAATCTACAGCAGAAGTAAAGAGAGCAGGAACAACAGGCCAGCCACGAACAGTCAGAGCCAAGATCAGCAGCTGGAAAAAGGGTAAGGACGGCAACAACTTAACCTTAGTTTGGCACAGCCAGAGTAGCTCACACAATTCAACTTTAACCGGCCTAGACTTCTTGCATTTAAGACAAGACAAACAAGATAATGAGAAATAGATTGGTCTGTAAAAATCACAACAGCCTTTGGCAAAGGTGTAGAACAAGTTGGCCCAGGACACTGGAAGCCAAAATGGTTAGCCACACTTCCATACAGCGGATATGCTCATGACCGTTACACACGACAGTCCAAACAATCTCTTGCTCAAGATGGTCTTGTCTGGATGGTTTCTGGGAACCAAAAAGCATACCAGGGTAAAGTCACTACCACCATGGCCTGGAGGGTACTGTCAGCCCTGTCTGTCCATGCCTGCTTCCCTTTCGTTGGGCCTCTCCCCACCTTCCCACAGCCCAGGACCACATTTCAGCCACTCCAGAGCCATCGCTCTGCCTCAGCAATGCTGCAGCAGGGCCAGTCTCCACCTTCCCACCGTCCTGCTCTGCACCATGCTAATTCTTGCAATGTTCATTTATTAATGCTAAGTTTCTTCCTCTGATCCAACTCATCATTTGCACAGAAGAGGGAGTTGTTTAAAGTTCAGAAAGGGCATAAAAAGGGGTACAATTGCCTACAGCAATGTAACAGCAACAACTACAGAAAGAATAGTTTGCTATCTCAAAAAAAAAATGCTGTCAAGTATCGGGTTGGTAACATAGGAACAAAACTAGAAATCCAAATGGGGCTGTTGTCTGGTCTGAGGCTAATGGAAAACAGAGACCAGGCTCTGTGGTCAACAGGCTAATGTCCAAGCACATTATCTACAAGGTCCTTCAGGTTTTCTCCTTCCATAATCTTCCAATCAATTATTCATTTTAATGGCTTTTGCATCATCCTGAAACCGACTGTCCTACCTGTGCAGTGCCCTGAAGGGAGATGGCCCAAATGGCTCTACTTCAGGGTTAGCGCCTTATTCCTAGTGACTTTGAAAGACATGACCTGTTGGATCAAATGAAATTAAGCAGAGTCCAGAACAGCAGCCTTTATGGCAGACCTGTTAGACCAGGGTATCCAAACATAAATGAATATTTTTGTCATTGAACAAAATACAACTTAACTTCTTCCAGTTCTTTCAGCCTCTCTGGTTAGCTTCATTTTGCTGAAAGCAGTCATTACCACTAACTCCTTTCTGTGAGAACTACTCCAAGTCCTTGACCACAGTCTGTCTGACAAGAAACATTCCCAAAGTGACTTTCAAGTGTGGAGTAGAAAAGTCTGACAGTTTAGCCATTTGGGACTTATTTTGCATCTTCCTGCATTTTCTCCAACCTATCCAATGATTTTGAGCAACTAAGTTTAATAAAGTTTACAACCGTGTTATTGAGCTCTTGCTAGCAGAGCAAGTTTGGGCTTTTGCATGCAGAAGCAGAGCATGGAGCAGAGAAGCTATGTCCTGGGAATTGACAACAGTTGTACACTTCCTCCCACTCCCACCTTTTTGAAAAAAATCTTGTCTAGTCCTGTTTGGCACCTCTCATACCCAAGCACTTCCTTAGCTAGTAACCATCTCCTTTTGTAGTTGTAGGCAATAGCAAGCAGCATTTAATTTCCAGGAAAGCACAGAGTTTACAGGAGCCAGAGGGAAACACCTGTGTCTCTCCACTCGCAGTATGCCCATGGTTGCATACCAGATCAAAACATAGCTGATGTCAAAGAGCCACAGGTGCAGGAAGCTTGCGCCAGTGCTCATTTCCACAATATCCTTTTAAAAGGACAACTTATCCTTTGCTAACTACACTTAGGAGAGCTGCTAACTGCTCATAGGAGTTTTTTTTCCTAACATATGTTTTAACTAAATGCCACTATAAAATTACAGTTTGAGAAATAGGGGATGCCATGCCAAGAACCTGACTTACTCCTCTTAAAATGTAGTCTTCAGAAAACATCTGTACTGTGACAACAAGGAGCAATACTACTTGTCTAACCCAGTTAAAAGTTTTGCTGATTTATCTCCTTCTCCACTATGTTATTCAGTGCTACATTTGGGGAAAAGTCTACGAAGCTAAACCACTGCTCTAACACAGAAAGGGCCTTCAGGACGTTTTGAGATACTCCTCTACCAGTAGGGATACATGTGAAGTGTTGGGTAGCAGAGGTGAGGTGATATAAACATCTTCTAAAAAACCTCCTATGCTTCCAACAGTGTGGAACAGATGTTTATACTACTGGAATGATCATACTACACCTCTGAAATAAAAATCAAACTCTACCAAAAGGAAGCTGCCATAGGAAAATAATAGCTTCAAACAGGAACACGCCACTGTTTCTTCTCTAGAAAAATTCCTGCTGCTCAGCAAGGATCAGCGTGGCACAAATAGTCATTCATAGGTAAAGCAAATAAATGGTATTTGAACATCCATGCTGACTTTAAAACTCAGTGACGAACTTTATTTCTGCATGTAAATGCACACACAGATACACACAATCAAGAAATGTAATAGTGTTTCCATTTTTGAGATCACATCAGAAATGGAAGCTGTACAATGCAACAACTGCACCACTATTACTACTTTGAAATTCATTATTTGTGTTTCAGATGCTAGTGAACACCTCATGGCAAGCTTTCTCACTGGTTACTTCTTCAGAAGCAATGCTCCATGGCTTTTTCCTTTGCAATACAGCACATTGTTGCAATGAAAAACAGTCTAATTTGAGCTACAGTAGTAAAATCCAACTTCAGAAAGCATCAACATAACATCTGAAGCTGTAGACAAAGGCATCTGTTAATGACAAACATCTTTAGTTAATAAGTCCACTCACATATGACCAAATATATTCTGAATCTAATTTTTGAAGCATTTGAAAACACACATAATGGTTGAAGATCCTTTGACAAAGTGGTTTTGGCACACAAAGGAAGAGATGGATACCAGGCATGCATCCACCGGACTGGGTCAGACAGAAAAGTTCATCTGTCTCCGAGCTCTGGCTGCCAATACCAGACTGCAGACATCTTTTTGGCACAGTTACATCTGACTGAAGAAAAGCACACCTCTTTCAGAAAGGACTGCTATCACACCCTTGTCATTGTCTCTTACCTTAAAACCATGTAACTACCATTAGGAAATACTTGTTTGAAAAGAAATCTTTTTTGAGGAATCCATTATGTAAAGCTTGATCTGTCACCAGGGTGACCTTTCACTATGTAAAACTATTCCTATTTCAGAGGGATACATTTCAGCCTTTGTTACCCCATTCCACTGGCTCACAATAGTGCAGAATAACCTTCCTTAAGCATTTTGGATATCTCCTTTTCCAAAACAGGCACTGCTGATAAAAACAAAACAAAACAAAAAATAATCTTACAGCAAGAACTCACATTGCATGCACTGTTCACTTTAAAAATCAAGATAATGAAAACTATGCCCAGGAACCACCTCACACAAGGGACATACGACTTCTTTAGTTTTCTGTACCCATCCTGCCTACTGGTCAACTGAAGCAAACCAGCCAAACAGCTGGTCCTTCACAGCCTTCAATTCCACCTACTCCCTGGTGAAAAAGAGACTCAGGGGACACCTTATTGTTTTCTACAACTACCTCAAAGGAGGTTGTAGGAAGATGGGGGTCAGTCTGTTCTCCCATGTATCAAGCAATAGGACAAGAGGAAATGGCCTCAAGTTGTGCCAGGGTAAGTTTAGATTGGATATTAGTAAAAATTTATTCACAGAAAGGGTTGTAATGCACTAGAACAGGCTGCCCAGGGAAGTGCTTGTGTGGGTTAACAATTGGACTTAATGATCTTGAAGGTCTCTTCCAACCAGAATGATTCTGGTTCTATCACATCCACAGGCACTTTCCCAAGATGCCCTTCAAGCTCATTAAATCTCTTTAAAGCTACCTCCCCCAGATGAAGTTCTCCATGACTTAAGCAGTCTGCCAGTTGGTGGGTGAGTATCTATCAAGCCAACCAGTATTAGGCACTATTTGTTTGCCTAAATATGTCTTTTTGTATTCATCTGACTCAGACAAGACAGCAAGCTCTGGACGAATTGAATTTTATTCTACTGCTGCAGTCCAGCAGCAGGAGCAACCAAACTAATCAACGTTTCAATTCTGGAAGAATCCAGGGAAAGCTTTTTCTCCTATTGCTGGCAGGGGCAAGTAGTTAATCTTCTAATTTTCACTGAAAAGAGCAGCAGAGAATAAAACCTTCCCTGTAAGTTGATCAAGTACCCACCACAGTGGGTAAAACAAACTGCCAAGTGACACATAACAGGATCCTTGCAAAGGAATGCAGGGTCATGACACACACTATCTTCCACAATGATTTATTCCTTTAAAAAAAGTTGTAAAAATCAGGGAATAAAGTAGGTGGTCATGTCACTCTCTTCATCTAACAAGTCTGCACTGATGCAGCGCACTGAACTAGGCTGACTTTCATGACAGCGCTGTCAAAACCCACAAAAGTATCAGTAACTGCTGGTTGATGCTGTGTGCTTGCAAATGGCTACTTACTCCTTCTCCCGCACAGGCAGGAAGAAGAGATTCAGTTCACTGAAAACTTCACAGTACTGCAGACGAGCTTGTTTGAGCCCCCTCTGTTCATCCCCTTTTGGTCCCTGTTCAGTCTGGAAGTACATCCTCCGGAGAGCACGATCCCCAGGGTGCATCAGGTTTCTGATCAGCACAGACTGCTCAGAGTTTGCCCGTGGAGAATGTTTTAACTACATCATGCTGGAATTTGGCAAGAGTCCTGGCATTTAATTAAACAGCTGGTTTTTGAAGCAAAGCCCACTGTAGGGCAGATCAAGAGACAGAGAGGCCTCATAGCAGCTCTTTCCCTATGGCCCAGGACTGACACTGGGAGCGGTCCTGGACAACCAGGAATGTAACACTTCAGATCAAGATCACTGAGTGCCTAAAATCAGGCTAATGGGAGCAGTCTATACCCAGTAGTACAAAAGCCACTCACATTTTCCAAGAACAGTGAAAACACTAGCTGACTGACTTCATGCAACCGAAAGGCGTACAGCTAGCATTTGGAAAAAGACAGTCTGGGTCCATTCAAATTGTCTTCTCCTGTGAAAACAGGTCCACAGAGTAGCCAGATCACCACATTTCCCTAGATGCTTAGAAATGTAAGGTCCAACAGGAAGACAACAAAATAGCAAGCATGACGGTCAGGATTTTTTTAGGTATTTTTACCTAGAAAGTTACATTTCCCCCATCTTACAGAGATAGGCCAACACAATTGTAACATTTTAAAGGCCTCTTGCTTTAACATAGAATCCCTACCCCTGCTGCCAGGTCTGAAAGATAATTTAAAGTTCATTCCTGTGATCAAGTATTACAACTTCTAGTTTCAGCCTTTTCCCCACGACTGATTTATATCCCTCTGAACATTTGTAGAGGAACCAAGGATGACTCCCCAGAAGCACAGAGAGAGTCAGCACATCCGCCCAGAACATCTGCTCTACCTCTGGGAGATAAGACCAGTTTCTAGTTTCACGGTCCTGAACATAACAGTCTTAAAGGAAGTCTACATGGAAGGTAGAGTTCTGCTTTCTCCAAGCACTCTAATAGCTATTTCCTACAGATGTTCTGGTTTAAATCAATATTGCCATTCTGGCCTTCTAAACATGATCTTTTACACAGGTTCTACTATTCTTTTACCAAAAATACTTTTCCTGATGTACAGTAGCCTTTCCCATGCCTCTAGATGTATTGCAGTGCTGCCAATCCACAGTCAGTTTAGACTCAAGCAGTACACTCTTGATTCTTGTCTTCAGCTGCCTCCAATTAATGAGCTGTCTCATAAACATTTAATGGTCTCCTCCCTTCACTACTCAGCATTTTGCACCACTGAGTCCGTGCCATTTCTACTTTCACCACTTCAAAGTTCTCTCACTGTATATTAGACCCACTATGTTAGACCCTTTTGCAATAGGGATGTTTCCCATTGTTATTCACGAATTGCAGGAGGTCACCTAGTTCAAAGTCAGTATTGAAAATGTTAGTCAAGACAAGTCTCTGAGGGAACAGCACTAGTAACATCTTCATTGTGGTAATTCCCTTTTAAAAACAACTTATACCCTTCACATCGGCCCAGCTTTTCTTCTCTCAAAGACAAGTCCCATTTCACCCCCATTTTTTTCCCAACTGGAAGCTGTATCAGAGGATTTAATTAAATCTACACAGGCAAGGCTAATGCAATAAACGTAATTAATTGTCTTACATTTCATCTAGAAAAAAAAAATCTTTGCCAAGACAGCATTATATATTAGTTGGATTGCTTCTGTATTTCCAGAAATATATGGTATATCTATAATATATAATATTATAACTTATGCCACTTGGATCCAGCAAGTGAGGTGTCAGATCTCATCTCAGATAATTGCTCCTCTCAATCTCCTTTAATGAAAAAACAAGGTAACTACATAGGCACTGGTAAATTATACACATTGGTTGGGTACCTCACAATATACCTCTACTCTTATCAATTAATACTTACATTTGAGTCAGAATCCTTAAAGAAACATTGATTTTCTAACTACAATCTGACTTCACAACAAGTTACTGGAGATGGATAATGTCAGGCATTCCCCACCTGGTTTCCAAACTCACTCAGAAGCAGTCACAATGGCTCTTTGCATGTCATTGTCAAATTTGATTTTTAACATAAAGAATCCGTATCCTTATTTTTCTTTCATGTCAAAGTTTCCAATATTTTCATTAAAGTATAGCCATTTCTAACCAGACCTTTCTAAACCATAACTGGGTTACTATTTGCCAACTATTGCGAGAATTAGTATTACAAACATATCCTTAAGGAGCTCTGCAACACCATTCCCTTTAAAAGCTATCCAAGGACATCTGTATGGAAATGAAAGCTGTTGCAATGAATGCCAAGTGTTCTCTGTAACTATTCTAACTTCGTAGCAGACCTGCTTCAGAAAAATGGACTTACAAGAGCTCTCTGTCATATTTGTAAGTACTGGGGTCCATGTAGTTACCCAGATCACCATCCTGATCTTCAGGCAAAGCCATATTAAAAAAGAGAAGCAACCATGATTACTAGACATATTTTTTCTTAGAATCATAGATCTGATGCATTGGTCAATTGTGCAACTGAACAAGCAAATCCCTGGGAATAACAACAACTTATTATCAGGGTTTAACACAGACCACTGTTAGGTCAAATAGTAGAGGTCTTAAAAACAGCCTGGACAGACTGCGTAAGCTTCTGGGTCCTGTGCCTGCTGCAGATGATTTGGACAAGAACAGGAACAAACCCAGAAAACTACTGACAAAAGCAAGCCTCAATGCATGGCTCCTCTAACAGAAGGTGCAACTAAGCAGAAAAAGAATTTATGTGATTTGCTGTTAAGAACAAGCACAATATTTACCTTGATTTTCTCATGACAGGAAGTCTGAATGTCTGCTTGGAAAGATTTCAGAAGACCTAGCCGCACTGGGAGCACACTGTTAGATTGACTTAGGCTGTTATTTTCCCTAAGTTTCTTAACTTTGTATTTGTGTGTGAAGCAAGAACCACATCTTAACTATTACAGTTTTGGGAACTTATCTTGACAATTGTCATAATGTTTTTTATTTAAAAATTTTATATGAATCAATCAATGACTGGTAAATCATGCAAGTACTTTAGCTTTAAATAAACATCTGACATTTAACTAAATATTAGTTGGATTGCTTCTGTATTTCCAGAATTACGTGACCAACAATACATCTAAAATTCAACATGTGTAGATCAAAAAACTCCTCAGGCTTAAGTTTCCCCTCTGCTTACATTTCTGCAGAACAAGTTCCCCTGAAATGGGTTTTCCCCAATTTCAATCACCTTTTACAGCTGTTTGCTAATTGAAGACTGGGAGGGCCATGGCATATAGAACAGTCTGTGTTTCCAGGTCCCCGTTGCTCTGGTTAATCCAGAGCATCACACAGACTCCCCAACATGGGATGCAGAGCCATGTTAGTGACTGCAGGTACCTGACATCCAGCTACCAGGAACTGTTTCTGCCACTAGACACAAAATGAACAAATGGGCCAGTAACAAGAGTACTCCTTAGAGAAGAGCCGCAGATGCTGACATTATTCAGCTTTCAGTAAAGTACCTAACATATTTACTTAGCATTCTTCTTTTGAGAGTATAGTCCACAAGAGAGAAACAGTCCTCATCATGTCTAAAGAGAAATATGACCTACAGAACATTCAGAAAAAATTTATGCTATTACTACCAGGCATTTGTTTCGATATGGAGCATCCAACCTTCTGATGGGAAAGAACCTCAGTCTTGTATTAGTCCTGTATTGCAGGAAAAGCTCACCATACAAAAAACAGTATTCAGGAAAAGCAAGCCTAAACAGGATTAGATAATTACAAACAGAGAGACATACAAGTTGTGCAGCTTCGAGTCAGAGCTGTTATCAAGATACAAAATCTGCTTTTTGCAGGATTCAGCCAATAATCACAGATAGTAAATGTATCCATTTGCCTGTCTTATATCCTTACCAAGGAGGAAACATAGACCTTGCAACCCTATTCTTCTTAAATCCCTGGAATGGCTTCAAGTCCATAAAGGAGTTCTGCACTAGTTATTTGAAATTCACAGGCCAGATCAGCTTTAGAATATTTTGCCAAAGAAGTCATGTCCATTAGCAACAACATTTCTTCCCATGCAAAACTTCTACACGGATGAGGATCCCACTTTAGACAGTTACACCAGAAATAGATGGATTCTCCAACAGTACTTCACCTGATCTGAGGAAACCATTATAGACTACATTTGAAAATGCCCTTTTCCCCATAAAAGTCAAACTAAAACTAAGTGGGCTTATAGCTATGCCTAGCTGGTAGATTAGCTCTCGCTATGTGTACACCCTCAGTTTTAAAGGTAGCCTCATTCCAGAGGAACAGGCATCCCTTCTGCATGCAAACAGAGGCTTAGACTTGCAGACAGAGTCACTCTCAGTGAAAACTGTCCTAGTCAGACCCACCAAGTTCAAGCCAGGGTTTGGGGCTACAGTAGTCTCATGTGATATGAGCAGAGCATTTGAGAAAAAGCTATTTCAGGGTAAGATGAACTCAAGCAACGATACGCTTCAAAGCTTTTATTGTAAAAATGTTTTATAAAACCCATCCCTTATTGAGAGCTATTGAAAACAGATGAACAATAAAAATGCTTATGCAGGAAAAATAAAAAAGCTTGGAAAAAGGCATCTTTATTTCTTATGGTCCATAAATCCAACAGTTAGGGATGTACTGTACATGTGACAAAATTGAATTTCCAGAACCCTAGAATGCTCTTTCATAGTTCAACTCAAATCCATGGAGTTTCAATTAATTTTATCATCTTAAGAAGAGAAGTAGTTCACGCAACCAGGTTAATACATTGTCACACAACAAGGCTGCCCTTTTGGCGTAGGGCTAGAAAAGCAGTATTACAGCAAGGAAAAAAACAGCCTCTCTCTAATGAATTTTCCCATATTACTGCTGCTCTGGGGCTCAACCACAAGGTGTCAGAAACAAACAATTTCGGATAACTGTAGTGATGCATGATCACAATTTGCAGGATTTAATCTTCAAACAAAAAATAGGAGTGAAGCTTTTCACTTCTACTGACTACTGTAGTCAGTAGAATTGCATTTCAGATAAAGAGCAGTGAAGATCTAATAAGAAAAGCACACCCACATAATTTCATTCCTACTTCAGATATCAGTCATACCACTAAAATAAATAAGTAAATAAATATATTCTAGTTTACAAGTTGTCAAATAACACACCACATGATTCCATTAAATTATCCTTTCTTTGGGATTCACTAAGTGTTACTGGGGAGGATAGGACAACAGGCTACAGAGATCTCGTTTCAGCTAGTACATGTATTTCAGTGTCTGTGCAAAGGTACTTCCGGGGACATCTTTACAGGAAGCAATCTTACCCATACAGCCCTTTTCTTACAACTCCTACTTCTGCCACTGTTGATAACTGCCATTAAGATTTTAATTTAAATTATGAAATGTTGGATACATACATGCAGCCACCTCACAAAACCATAAGGTCTCAGCCCTGAGACATGGGCATTACCTGCACAGTCAACACACAACATTTCTCAGGATAAGAGCAAAGAATTAGTATTAAACTCCATGACAGAACTGTTACAGCACAACACAGAGTCTCTCCCTGATGGAAACCCACGCAAAGAAGTACAGCTCTGAAGGACAAACACTCAGATGCCCACATTAGAGGAAGGCGACTAGTGGCATAGCAGTGCACTATCCCACAGGTCAAGTACATGTTTTTGGTAAGCAGAAACCACGCCAATAAATCCCAAAGAATCAACCACCATTTGAGGTTAGTATCAACCAAAAATAAAAGATGCTAAAGTGTAAAAAGCATTTTTATATCACATGTACAAACAACATTAAAAGTGGTACTTTGCTAACAAATGAGGCATAAAGTAGTCTGCAACAAATTTATTATCATTAAACATTCAAAGAAGCAGCTACTTTAGTCTGTTTCCTATGGCCAAATGTCCAGATTTAAATTTTATGATTGGACAGTTTGGGCTGCAAGAAAATAGAAGGCACAAAAAGGCAAACAACTTTGCCTTGAGGCAAGGGGTTTCGCAAACCTAGCAGGTTATCATAAACTTACATATTATATCATGAAGAAGGCCAACAGGAGTAGTCAGCATGGACTCGCCAAGGGAAAATCACGCTTGACCAATCTGATAGCCTTCTGTGATGGTGTGACTAACAGGGTGGATGAAGGGAGAGCAGTGGATGTTGTCTATCTTGACTTCAGCAAGGCATTTAATGCTGTCTCCCATAACATCCTCCTAGGTAAGCTCAGGAAGTGTGGGTCAGATGAATGGACAGGGTGGTGGATTGAGAACTGGCTGAACAACAGAGCAGGGTTGTGATCAGTGGCACAGAGTCTACTTGGAGGCCCATAGCAAGTGGTGTTACCCAGCAGTCAGTACTGGGTCCAGTCTTGTTCATCATCATCATCAACGACCTGGATGAAGGGATGCAGTGGACTCTCAACAAGTTTACTGATGATACAAAACTGGGAGGAG
>VZZY01016949.1:52009-72060 GCA_013400335.1 Eurystomus gularis | reverse complement strand
TGTGGTGCATAGTGATAGGACAAGGGGCAATGGGCATAAACAGGAAGTTCCATGCAAACATAAGTAAAAACTTCTTTACTGTGAGTGACAGAGCACTAGCCCAGGCTGCCCAGAGAGGTTGTGGAGACTCCTTCTCTGGAGACTTTCAAAACTCACCTGGACACATTCCTGTCTAACCTGCTCTCAGTGGACCTGCTTTGGCAAGGGGGTTGGACTAGATGATCTCCAGAGGTCCCTTCCAACCTCCACCATTCTGTGATTTATCTTCACATCAATGTAGGTGAAGTTTTTTCAAGACTGGAGATTCCTAATAGTTGGGGCAGCACAGAATCATCCAGTATTTTGTATCCATTTCCTCACACTTGGAATATCTGTCCTTAGCTTCCTCCGCTACCATGTGCAACTCTAACTAGCAAAAGGAAATCAAGACACAAGAGTATTGCGTCCAGTTCTGGACCCCCCAGCACAAGGCTCTGAGTAACCTGACCTAGGTAGATGTCCCTACTTGTGTAGGGAGGTTGGACCAGATGACCTCTGGAGGTCCCTTCCAGCCTGAAACATTCTATGATTCTAAGACCATTTATTCTACATGAAAGTGGGAGAAAATCCTGCTCAGAAACTTGCCTGCAGCTCTGATACCTATTTCAGAACTCACCTATAGAGTTAGGAGATAGAGTAGAGGAGAGATTTCTCCTTTTTCTGCTTGATAACCTCACTCTGAACCTCTGGCTTCACCTCCTCTTCTGCTTTTCTGGAACGAATGAGCCTTGATCCAGTTCTGTCACTAGATTTATGAGACGTGCAACAGAGACCCAGTGGGCAGCAAGGCCCCGTTTTGTCACTCCTAAATTTTCCTTTGCTCAGAGGAGTTTGCTGGCTGCTACAATTTAGTTGGCCCTTCTTATTTCCTGTGCCTCTCACAGACAATAAACAGAAATATTCCAGACATTACTTTTTGTCTGGATCCCAAGAAGCATTTTCAAAACAACACAAGCACTTGCAGTGCCCATTCTCTCACACTTCTCCTAAAACTACACAGCAGAAAAGAAATACTTACACTCATCTGAGGAGACAATTGTACAAGGGAATTCTGAGCCATGTCACAGTTTACTCAAGAGGAATGAGGAAGTGTAAGGGAAAATTCTTCAGAATGGTAAAGACTTCTGGACAGCCTTAACTACACCTGTACAGAAAAACACTACCTGAGCTGCAAAGAGTCAAGCAGCAGTTGCTACCAGCCAATCACCTCCACATGGGAGCATACCTGAGGTTTTATTTACTTTGAAGGCAGCCATTGAACTATGAGGTACTGTAGTCAGACTTTACAACAGGGCAGCAGGCAATTGGATTAATGGTGAGTCCAAGGATCAGAGAATGAGAGACAACGGTGAATACAGGCTGATCTTAGACTGAAGTTTGCCTTCAGCTGCAGAGAGACAATTTGAGAGGCGGCTGCTCTTGAAGAAATGATACCAAATTTGACCCAAAATTACAAACTTAAATTCCTTTAGCAGCTTCTGGATGGATTCATTATCTATTCTGTTTTCAACTTCATTCAAACATTCAAAGCCCTACCTGGAAAACTGAGAACATCTTCCTTACCTAACCTTAACCATTCCAACATTGTTGAAGAGCTTTGTAGCAGTTTACACTGCAAGACAACATAGGAAATAATCTAAGTGGCAAGCTTTCTTTAGAAATACTTTACAAAACCTTTGTGTCACTTACCTAAATAGTGTTATCTATCTGTACAGTGTTACCAAATAATAAATCCATTACACTTCAGAATAAATCATTATGCAAGTGGCAAAGTAACTACAAATAAGATAGGAAGACTTATCCATTTACTGCTCACAACTGATGTGAAATGTTCGGAGGATTTTTCTTGTATCTATTGTAAAGAGTCAATCTTAAAGAAAAATTAGACCACTGATACTCTCCCCAGCTTAGTTAGAAAACACTGAAAGACTGCCTGATGTGCTAGATCCTTGAGGTGTCTTGGACTATGACCAAACAGGAAAGATTAATATTAAGCTACTCTTGTTTTTTTTTACCTATTGAGAAAGATTGAAGTGAGTCCTTTAGTAAATGGAAGACAGCACCAAATATGTTTAAGATCACAAAAGTTATGATTGCACTGCTCCACTTCATAGGACTTACTCTACCACCGCTCAGATGCATCATCCCTGTCTTCTCCATCACAGAACATCCCACCAAGAAGTCCCAGAGGAATACCCAGCTTATTACATCTAGTGTCTCATCTCATCTCCACCACAAGAGCAACAAATGAAGAACACATTACACCAATAAAAGAACTGTAATTCCCCAACTTGCCAAAGGGGACAGTGCTACAAGAAAAAAAAAAAAAAAAAAAGACTGGACCTGTCGCATTTCACTGGGTAAATTCAATCCACTACATTAATGTATATTAACACACAGCATTAGTGTTAGCATTTTTTTATTGAATACATTCAAATAAAAATCACATTCTGCTTTTAATGAAGATACTGCTAAAGCTTTTAACACCAGGGAAGGGTGTGTGTAGATATAAAAGTGTTTACAAAAAAGCAGACAACACTGGTGAAAAGAACACCTACATAAAACCCATCAGAGTTGAAGATGTGTGCATCAGTTGAAGAATAAAGATTTTGCTACAGTTTCTCTGTTACTCAGTCATACATAAAAAAGTCAGAGGGCCTGTCTCCTTCTCTGCTGAAGCTATGAAAACATGGTAAACTGCTTCAGAAAAATGCAGTTAGTTGGCTTCTGATCTGCTGGCAACTAGAGTTATCAGGACTCAGCTGCCGCATTTCAGAAGACATAAAGGATTTAATGACTTTCCTGTGTAACTGATGTGGGCTAGGCAGTCTCAAGGAAAGTACAGTGAGTCTGGTTGCCAGTCTCCTTAATACATTTAATTCTTGCATCACTTAAGAAAAATCACAAATAATACAGCACAACTTAGTACATTTGACTGTCCCTATCAGAATATTGTACTTTAATAAAAATGTAATAACAATACAGTTCCATTATTCAAAGGAGGTAATTCAGAAATAAGCCATCCATTTTAGATCACAAAAGTCAATGCTGATCACAGAAGACTGAAAATCATATTCTCAGCCTTAACTCTTCAAAGCCATTTTACTGGAACCAGATTGAAAGCTACTTTGAGGATTCTTATTGGAATTCCAGAGCTTAAAATTTTAGAAATTCCATTAACTTAGTGCATATACTAAGAAGAAATAGGGGCTTGAAGCAAGTTGTAAATGCAATTTTTTTTAAGTACACTACACTATTAAACTAAAAGCCCAGAATATCAACAATACTGCATAGTGTGAATACATTATACACACTGACCTTACAGAACTTACAGTTTTAAGGCTTTTTTCCTAAAGAATATTGTTGTAGAATTCCAAAATATATTACTTGTGTTGCAGTCGTGGTATCATGATCATAGGACTTCAGCTGTCTGGCAGGCAAACTCAAAACCTAAACACAGGAATTATATTAAGGGGAGTGGTTGCGGTTTTGTTTGGGGTTTGGTTTTTTGTTTGGTTGGTTTGTGGGGTTTGTGTTTGTTTGTTTTACTTTGCCTGGTTTGATCATGAAGGATGATAGAAAGAAAGATAAAGTACTTATTAAAAAAAAAAAATTCCATTTAAAAAAAGCAGTAGCTTTTGTTCCAGAGGCAATAGGCTCAGCCACACCATGAGATAAGGTCCGTTTCTCAAAACTGTAGCATACTCAATTTTTATATTGCTGTAAAAGAATAGCAGAAAACACTTCACTTAATTTGCCAATCTTCTACCACTTGCTATCATCCAAACACATACACTGTCAAAACCAGGAACATCTCAATTCAGGAGGTGATTCGCTAGCGAAACAGACTGACCAACTCTAAGGCATTCGTTCAAAGGATGTTTATTATGAGTACTTTCTACTGGGTACTTGGCTAAGCATCTCCTGTATGGTCCAGGAAAGATTTCTCTCAGTCTTCTACATACACACACCTTTCTGCTGCAACTCCACCTCTTTGTGCTTTCAGCTGTAGGAGTCAAGACTCCAGAATTTTTACTTGAATTTTTTTTTCCCCCTGGAACCTCCTGTTGTCAAGCCCATAGCAACTACTTTGACAAAAAAATCCTCACACTGAAACAGCGCATGTTGTTACAATGCCATAAATGTTGAGAAGGAGTAATCTTCATCTTTAAATCAACTTGGAGTACCTACCATTTGTAAAGCAGAGGAGAGAAGGTGGAACAGTTTTGTTAGTCTTAGTTCTAGCATCCCATGTTACTAAAGAGCAGTCTCCAATTTTCCTACAACCTTCCTTGTTTTAAGTAGCAATAATCTGTATTGGTAACACACATCCAAAACTATAAGAATGGAAAAGGGATAGCAGCAGTTCTTGATCACAACAAAGAGACTTGTCATTGGACACTACAGAACCTCAAACAGATCAAATCCCAACCAGGTGAAGTATAGCACCTGCAAGAACCATGAAGAAGACACTATGTGTACTTTTTCCCCCTGTAGAAAGCCAAAGCTCTAGAAAAACAAAATTAATTGCAGAGGGCTTAAGGGACAGCTTCAAAGCACCTTTATGATATAGTTCCTGGAGAGTATGCCAAATCAAAGCAGATTGAAAATCAATGAGAACCCTGAGAATTCTTTGCATTTGCCCTTGAGCTCTCACATTACCCATCCTGCACAGGTTACCACACTGCTACAGGTTACAAGCACAAAGACCAAAAGCAGATTTGTCCTGTAAAACTGAAAGTTTGTTTAAGTGCAGCCATGCTGCTTACTATTTAAGGATTTGTGTGAAAGACCAAGGAGCTCTAGAGGCACCACCATCTTCTCACCCTGCCCTTCCTTACCTGAGTACATAGAACAAGCTTCCTTATGAGCCATCTAGGACTACAGGGCTAGGTTACTACGTACTAATAGGTGAGCTTGATCTATCTTGGTCATTACAGACAGCTTTTGTACTAAATTCTGTTCATTATTTCTGGAAAATGCTACCTATTGGAAGGCTTTACTATGTGAGATACAGGACTTGTCTTGTACAAAACAGTTGCTTTTGGGTATGAGCCAGCAGACTTGAGGGCTCTCCTCACAGGGCTGCCCAATGGTCAAGTACCACCACTGTCAGACCTCCATAAATACAGGATTTGCTCAACTAACAACAAAAAAACCTTAGAAGGATAAGTTCCACTGAGCACACAGGGATTTTGTCCACACTCCACTTGCTACCCATAAACCCGCATCTACATGGTTAAAGCAAGATTGCATGAAGATTCTTCTTCTCTCAAGTGCATAGTTAGAGACCTGACCTTGGCTCAAAAATACCTCCTAAATTTTCAGAATCCTTCACAATGTCTTACAATTCCTCAAAATCATGGAGGTCTAAACTTAGAAACAAGGCAGATATCAGTATGACTTAATTCATAAAAAGACCAGGCTCTGTGTCCTACCTACCACATTCCTTTCAGCCGAGTGCTGATCCTTCAATTAGGAAGAAAATTGAGGAAAACATGGGTAGGATTAATTGGTGCTTAAAAGGCACAAACAGACAAACCACACAACCACTAACAGCCAACTCTGCTGTGTAAAAGGCTCCTGTGTCTGGCTGGACTTGTTCTGGTTTAGATTCTAATCCTTTGGAAGCCAAACTTCACTTTCTAGGAATGTTTTTGCTCATGTAGGGACTTAATGAAGAAACTCTACACTTCAGCGAAGGACACGGCGGGGGGGAAGGGCAGGAGGAGATCTTATCCACAGAAGGGCATGAATTTAATTTTTTAATGGAAAATTAGGCCTGGCAAAATGAAAGCAGGAAACCCATAAAGGAACAGGTCTGCAACATTCACTTGTGTCCAACTTCAGCTGCCAACATTTCCTGTGGTCAAAACGGTAAGCAATAAGGTGGTTCAATTCCACTTCGTTACCTGACCCACAACTAGAGAAACATTCCATTTTAAGATGATGGGCAGTCATACCGGTTCAGCTCTTAGACACAGAAATACTCCTTGACATGCTATGCACTTTCATGGTGAGAAGCAAATTCCATTACCAAGGCCTTAAATCAAGACACAGTACTTCAGCCAGTAAATGCCTGGACAACCAAAAAGAAACTAATCCTTGCCCTCACTCACAATTCCTATGCTACCTCTTGATAAACTGTAAACCCTTCCACAGCTGGGTAATTTCTCAGATACAAGAAAAGCTCTCTTGAAACCAGAGTCAAAGTGGGAAAAGTTCATAATTGTTTGAGGGAGAGGAAGTTTCACATTCACCTTTGTTCCAGCAGTTCCTGGCAAGAGAAATAAATACCTACAACAAGCATTCATGTTTCCCCATAAAGACAACGAATGGTACACCCATACAGGAATAAAGAGCAATAATTTCCCAAGAGAAATGAAGACATAAGCAAAATATTCTGCTCCTGCCTAATGAATGCCAAAGAAAACTTCATACTGGACTATGCTGTATAGTCTATACATACAAATGGAAAGAAAAACTGTTTTTAAAAAGTCACCTCTGCAGTCTTTTATGTTTGAACATTTTAGTTCAGGCATTGCAGATATAGTTCTGATCCCAGCATCTGTCATAGACCTGATTATGTCACAGGGCATTTAACCTTCCATCTTTCTAGAAAGTAACCCCCTCTCCCACACAGAACAAATGTTCAAGGAATAGATAATGTTAATAGGTCAATTAACATAAAGGTAGCTTTTCGGTACTAAACCCAAAATATAAATTCCATTGCCAAGTAGCACAAGCCATAAGACCCAAACCATTGTGTTGTACACAGCTTTAGTTTTAAATAGAAAACCGTAAACTGAGAAGGATCTACTAGCACTTTAGAAAGTTAATTTTTAACTGCATCGTCTGGTAATAATTTTTTTTGCTTTCAGAAGAAAATTTAAGACAACAGTATTTCATTATTTCATCTATGAAATAAGCTGTTTCTTATTTTGAATACGAAACTTCTAAACTAATATTCAAACGTCAATATTAACCTACTTGAATATTAAACTTGAAAATCCTGAATTTGAATATTAAACCTAAACTTCTAAACTTGAATATTAACCTGCTACTTGCACCATAATTTAAATGGATCCAAAAGGATTTAAATCTTCCAATTCTAGAATATGTGGAAAGAAGCAAAACTTCACATCACCAGAATATGGATTACTGACAAGTACTTTTACCGGTCATGGCTCCATTAACTTGAAAACTGCAGAAATTATTACACAAATGTAACTTCTTCATCAAAGCAGCAATCTTCATTTTCTAGGAAAGCAAGAAGATGTGATCCTGGACTAGCTCTTCCTCTGAAACAAGCAGAACTCCACTGAAGAAGGTTTTCATAAAAGCACAGACGATTTATGCTGCCAGAAACAGCAACAAAAATAAAAAAAACAGAGCCAGATTCTACCACCACAACTCTTAGGAGGATTCTTCTATTTTATCTGTTCTCTGCCAAGAGAAAGCATAGTCATTAAGAGTGAGTTTCTTTATACAGTGGAAATGAATACTTTTTTTTAACCTTAATAATATAAGATAAAAATAAATTATAGCTGAAAAACTCCAAACCAGCTATAGACACAAGTTTACAGAGTACTGTTTATAGATACTCAACTACTGTAGGACAGCCTTAACACTTGCCAGTACTTGCTAGAGTTGAACTCTATTGCTTCTGAAGCCTGGTTGTACGGGGTTTAAACCTAAATACCCAGTAGAAGTACAGGAGGATCAAGTTAGGGAACATTTAAACAAACTGGACAGACACAAATCCATGAGACCTTATGAGGTGCATTTCTGAGGACTAAATGATCTGGCCAATGCCATGGCAAGGTCACTCTCAATTATCTTAGACAGGTCATGGCAATCAGGAGAGGTTCTTGATGACTGACAAAAGCAAAAAATCACTCCAATCTTCAAGAAGGGTGGGGAGAACACTCTAGGGAGCTACAGGCTGGTCAGCCTCACCACAATCCAGGAAAAGTGACAGACATTCCTGGAAAACATTTCCAAGCCAAGAAGGCAATCGGGAGTCATTAGTGTTCATTTATCAGTAGTGACCAACATGGCAGACATTGATAATGAAGTGACTGGCTTACTGGATGTGGAAAGTACAGCAGATGTGGTTTATCCTGACTTCAGTAAGACTTTCCAACTCTGTTCCACATAGCACCTTCATAGACAAACTGATGAAGTACAGACTAGCTAAATGGACAGTGAGACAAACCAAGAACTGACTAACCTGTCAGGCTCAAGTTGTTGTGCTCAGCAGCATGAAGTGCAGCTGGAGCCCTGCCACTAGCAGCAACCTGGATGATAGGACAAAATGCACCCTCAACAAGTACACAGACAATACAAAACTGGGAGGGTTGCTGCCATTTGGATGGACCTCAACAGGATGACAAATGGGCCAACAAGAGCCTCGGGAGGATAGCTCAAAAAGGAAATGTAGTCCTGCACCTAGAAAGATATAACCAGCTGGAAAGCAGCTTGGCAGAAAAGGATCTATGGGTTCTGGTAGACATCAAGTTGAACATGAGCCAACACGCCCTTGCAGCAAAGAAGGCCAACTATATCCCAGCCTGCATCACCAGCAGGAAGCATTGCTAGCAGATTGAGAGAGTTGATCTTTCCCCTCTGCTCAGCACTGGTGAGGCTACATCTGGAGTGCTGGGTCCAGTTCTAGGCTTCTCAATACAAGAGAGACATGGATACACTGGAGAGAATTCAGCAAAGAGCCACAAATATGATGAAGGGATTGGAGTATCTGACACACAAGGAAAGAGTTAGGATAGTTTACCCTGGAGAAGAAAGGGCTCAGGGTAAATCCTATTAATGTGTATAAACACCTGGAGAGTAGAGAGAGTAGAATAAGCAAGACAGATCCAGACTCTTCTCAGTGACAGCCAGTGAACAGACAAGGGAATGAGCACAACTTGAAATACAAGCACTTCCATTTAAACATAACAAAGCATCTGTTTTTGTTTGGGGTTTTTTTTGGAGGGGGAGCGGTTTTGTTCTTGTTTAGTTCAAATCTACATGTGACTGAGCACAGGAACAGACTGCTCAGGGATGTTGTAAATGTCTCCATCTTTGGAGGGGCTCAAAAGTCTGACTTACACATGGTTGTGGGCATCCCGGTCTAGTTGAATCCATTTTGAGCACTGGGTTTGATTAGAGATCTCCAGAGATGTTCCTTCCAATGTGTGAGTTTGCATACTTCAGGCTCTAAAGCAGACATCAAGATATGGTCAGGAGTTGATTGGAAAAATGTAATGCAATTTCACTGCCTGTCCTGATCTCCACTGGCAGTCTAGTATTCCAGAACAGGAAAACAATTCCTCAGCAAGCAGCTCTGCAGTAAGAGCACCTATGCTCTCAAACCCTGCTAAAAACAGATGAGGACCTTCAAGCTTTTTGGCTGCAAAAGAGTACAACCACACATGAACTCAAGGAGGAAGGTCAGCTACTAGATATTCTTGACATACAAGAGCATATTGTTAGTTTCAGCTTAATGCTAGCATGGCTAACAAGGATTGAAGTAGTTCTGCTCTGAGGCTTTTATTTATAATTCTTTTAGTAAATCCTAAAGTTCCAAAAGTTCTAAAAGTGTGAGTTGTAGAAGTATAATATCAACAATTTCCACTACATTTCAACAATAGCTTATTTTTTCCATCACCTTAGTTTAAAAAAAAAAAAAGTTATGAGAGACCTTACCTGGAGCACCGTGTCCAGTTCTGGAGGCCTCAGCATCAGAAAGACGTGGACCTGTTGGAGTGGGTCCAGAGGAGGGCATCAGAAATGATCAGAGGGCTGGAGCACCTCTCCTATGAATAAAGGCTGAGACAGTTGGGCTTGTTCAGCCTGGAGAAGAGAAACCTCCAGGGAGACTTTATTGTAGCCTTTCAGTACTTAAAGGGAGCTTATAAGGAAGATGGGACAATCTTTTTAGCAGGGCCTGTAGTTACAGGACAAGGGATGATGGTTTTAAACTAGAAGAGGGTAGATCTAGACTAGGATAAGGAAGAAATTTTTTACAGCAAGGGTGGTAAAACACTGGCACAGGTTGCCCAGAGAGATGGTAGATGCCCCATCCCTGGAAACATTCAAGGTCAGGTTTAACAGGGCTCTGAGAAACCTACTCTAGTTGAAGATGTCCCTGCTCTCTGCACAGGTGTTGGACTAGATGACCTTTAAAAGGTCCTTTCCAACCCAAAGTATTCTATGATTCTATATTGATGCCACAAACAAATTCCTTATAAACTGCCAGAGAAAAGGCAAATGGAATATGGGGAATAGACATACGTTTTACAAGATGCTACAGAAGATTATCTGTTCAATACTTCTGCTGGTGACCAACAGTTGCCTTTTGTCTTTGACTCCAGTGGTGAACTAGAACAAGTACTACCATCATTGTGCCAGTGACAAAAAAACCAACATGTATCATAAGAGCCATGAGCACCATAAGAAACTCTCAAAGGCATGCACTATCTGTTCATCGGTTCCTACAAGAGCTTTACTGTCTCTCAAGGGTAAGATTTCAGTGACATACTAGTTCTTAAAGTAATTATTACACAATTTAAAAAGAAAAAAAAAAAACAAACCCTTCCAAGTTCCTCTATCCCATGCAGTGACACACAGAAAGAGGTTTATGTGCAATTTGGCAACAAAGTAATATTATAGCCTTAAATAGATGGCCCGCTTCTCCACAATGCACACAGTCATACAAGCAATAAAAGTCTGGGCTCCCCATGAGCTGACAAGATTACACTTGTAATTTGACAACTAGACTTGATCTGAACTCTCCTTTCACTGTCAAACAAGCCTGTGTGACTCTTGATCAAAATGAGATCTTCCTAGTTAACTATCATTAATATTATGCCAGTGTTTCTGGCTTCTCCTTTTTCTTTCTTAAAAAAACAACGAACCAAACAGAAGACATCTGACCTCATAACTGCTCCTTTTATAGTATCATCTGCAAATTTCATTAGTATTTAGAAGAATAGAGAAGGAAACTGAGGAAGATTTTTTAAATGGATTAACTGAAGAGTAGTAAAAAACCTTCCTCCAAGTTAGCATGCTGTTTGAGAAGATTTCGGTGTCGTATTGCTGCAGCTACTATACACATTTGTGCACAAATCCCTCAGAAAGAAAAGCATCACATGATTTAAGATGTTGATATGGGAAATTAATGTATTCTAGACAGGAATTTCCTGATTCAAAACATGGGCATGAAAGAGAGCTTCCCGTTTCTCTCTATTCCAAGAAGGGTCTTTGGAAGGGTTTACTGGCACAGCATGCCTGGAATACAGAGCGCCAGGTTAACTACTGCGCTACTGTGCACACTACTAAAGCCAGGATATAATGGCAACTTAAGCAACTACATGACTCTTCAGCTCAAGACAGTCACTATGCCATCTGTTTCTGTACAGAAGTTGCTCTATGTTATGCATTTTCATATCTCAGTTGTGAAAATAAATGTATTAGAAAAACTCTTCCTGCTAAGAAAAGCAAAAGTTTACTACGCAAAGAACTACTAAAATCAGAGCAATAGCTCATATTCCACTATAGAGTCCTCTGTCTAAAAGCCCATGTACATAAATGAAACCTGGGATTGCATTTTCAGCAGTGTTGTTGAGCACAGGAAGGAAATGACACCCAATGCCATGCAGCTCCCTACAGTAATTAGTCCAAATAAATACAGATACAGGTGTTAAACATCCATTTGCATAGACAGGTAGTTTTACAACATGGGTTATAAAACCTGGTGGGGTGAGGGAAATGCATACAGGAAAAAAGAAAGAAAAAAATTTAAAATCACCCAACATTTTTTTCCCCCCATTTACTTGTTTAAGGCAAAGATCACAAAATTGTGAATTAGAAATTGCTTGAGTTTGAATGCTGGCACAGAATTGAAGCCTATTCCATAAATATCTGTCCAAACACAGCCCAAGTCAAGGCCTTTTTTCAAGGCAGTACTTGAAACTGTGCCTGTTCCAGGCTTTCCTACAGTTAAGTCTATGGAACACAATTACAACAGCACTACTTCACGCCTCCGTATAGGTGTGATATATAGGTGTGATAGAAGATACAGGACAGCATTTCTCTGATGAGCAGTTTAGTATTGTTTGTTTGTTTCTGCTTTAGAGCTTCCTGGGGTGAAGACCCCGTACTTTGCTCAATACACAGACTTCAATTTCTTGAGAAGAATGGCCATGGTTCCTGCTGAATTCTCATTTTGTATGAGCAGACATCTACAGGTACAGACTCTGGTGGCAAGCATGTAAGAGGGGTGTGATCTAGGACAACAGGGACTTCTTTAATGACCTACAGCATAACATCAAGATGATAGCACCTCCTCTATGATTCAACTCCTCCAAGGAGGTCTCATATAACACTATCCTTAATGTGATGTCTATGCCAGAAGGCACACAGGTAGACTTAGAACTCAAGGGAGGGCTGTGATCAGACAGAACCAATAGCTTTTCCCCAAGGTCAGCTACAACAACACTACTAGTACTCAACCTAAATGCTACTTGAGTAACAAAGTCCCACAGCATGTCTATCCAGTCACAAGTGGTACATCTATATACCTAGAAAATGTTGCTTATTTGTTTTACTTATGAAAAAGGAACAGGTTCTACTGGCAGCCTACCACCCATTTTTCAAGTTTTGAAGGTTTTACTCCTTAATGAAATCTTTGCCCTAATTTAGCAAAGCCCGTGCCCTGCATTAAAGAATACAAACATAGCTGACTACAAAAGAAAGAGCAGAAATAAACCACTTGTGCATTTCAGCCTTCAAATGTCATCCCCTGCCTTCTGCCAATCACTTTCCTAAAACAAACAAGACCCACAAAGACGAAAACCAATTCCTAGTTAGGAATTGTTCACAGAAGTAAGGAATCCAGAAGTAGCCAAAGGACTGAAGCCACCAGAAAACAAAGCGTGCTGAGGAGATTTCCGGGCTTAGCAATTTAGACTTAAAATAATGTACCCAATTCTGCACACATGATGACATTTTTCCACAAGAAATGATACAGTATCAACTTCAGCTTGGATTTTATGAAGTCCAAGTGGGTAGAAGGACTTTCTTTAAAGTTTAGGGAAGTTACCAAAGCAATCCTCATTGTCTTCCCTGCCTGTGGAGGGTGGGTAAAAGAAGGTCTAGGACATGCAAGTCCTAGATTCCTACTACCTTAGCTGAGGAGGGTCTGCTGGAAACTTTTCATGTCATCCATCACCAGCACCAAAGTTTATTCACACCTCTGACTGGTACACAGTTAAATTTTTTTTTAATGTACAAGAGAGCGTCCAGTTAATTTTGCACCAGGCTGAAGCAACTACCCAAGTCAAAGATAACTCCCTAGTGTACAGTTATATAATAATAAAACAATAGTAAAATTTATAAGACCCTACCTTCCCCCAGAAGCATTTCATGCAAGAGTAACATTTGATTAATGTGCATGTGAGCCACTAAGTTACTTTCTAGAAAGCTATGGATAACACTGGCAACTTGCTAAAGCCTAAATCCCTCCTCAATCTATTACTTTGTGCATACACACAGACAGTTCATTTTTTAAAAGAGAAAACACTGTATCATGAGAAACTGAAAGCAGCAGAGCAGCCCAGCTAAGTGCTGTGTCCAACCCTTCTCCTGCCCCTGCCATGTGATCTGGACAACAAGAAATATAAGCACTGAGCTTAGAGTAAATTTACATTTTGGAGACAAACTGAGTAAACACACACACACACTCAACTGAGCAATGCAAAAAGATTGTAAGTTACATTAAAAAAATATCATAAGCAGCATTTCTGAGGGTTACTTTGGTTAGCAGCAGTTGGCTACCATCAAGAGCCCAAATTAACTTTTTAAAAAATCAACAATACTTGAAGGATTGACACATTGAATGTTATTTGAATTTCCTGTCCCAGTCTTGCTGTTCAGATACAAGTCTCAGCTCCCTGAATGCCGCAGAGTGAAACCCAGCTACGGGTAAAATGCAAGAACCGACCCTGGCTGAGCAGCAGAAAGCACAACGCTGTCACATAAGTGCAACACAAAAAGTGCTGTTGAGCAGCACCATGGTATTTACAGTAGTCCTATGCAGTTAAGGTGTTAAGGTCCAGTTGCAGCTATTAGGCACTGGGCAAGTGTATGAGGGAAGACTGGCCACACCAGAACAAGAAAAGGCTTTTATAAGAGTAGTGAGATGCATTATCTCAACAGATCACCTGGGAAAGGATCAGAACAGTAAGCAAGACAGTGGTTAAGAGCTATATGCTAAACTATGGTTTAACACATCAGATAGCAATGTGTAAATTCATCTCAAACATCAAAACAAAGTGGGGAAAAAAAACTGCACAGCCTTGGAGTCATTTAGCACCTAACTTGATGAGACTCTTCACTTGACTACGGGAATTCTCATGGTGGAAAAAAATAAATACCAGAATAAAAAAAAAGTCCTTGCTCCTGAAGATGTAGTGCACAGAGAAGGTGGTGTCACAGCTTTGTAATTAAATAATTCACCTGAGGGGTGGTGGTAGTGTCACAGTTTTGTAATTAAGTAATTCAGTAAAAGCAAATTTACTGTCTTGCCCATTCTCTTACCCTCATTAAAATATCCTGCAAGGCTCCACAGATTCTAACAACCAGTACAAGCCATTGGTAAACGATTACGATTCAACTCTTTCAAAAAAATAGCTTACCCATCACTAATATGGTTTCTCTAGTGCAAGACCACTATGTTATACTTTTTTCGCACCTGACATAAGCACTGCACGTGAAGTTAATCTACTAACACTTTGTGGAGAAACAAATCCTAATATACGCAAAAGTCTATAGGTCCTGAATAACAGACCTTCCAGATTTAAGAGATTTCCATGCACAATGATGTGTCAGAACACTTGCCATCACTGAATTGGCAAAAATCTAGTTTGAAATCAAAGGCAGCATTCACAAGAAGTTACTGCATCCAACAGCATCTTCAAGAAAGAAGATGCAAGTGTTAAATCTTAGGTCTGTAAAGCAGACCTTAACCATTTTCCCTTGCTGAAGGGAGGGATTTAAGAGTAACCTACGTCAGTATGAACACAAACTGACCTATTTTTCCACAATGCCACATGCTGGCAATCCCTAGCAAGCTTCAGCTACCATACACCAGCTCACGCAACATCATAGTTAAAGCCACCTTTGTGAACCACGTTGCCTGTGCATTGTAGCAACCCTGTCCCATGACATCACCTGGTTTCTGCACTGGCACTTACATTAAGTANGATTAGCAGGACACTGGGTTCTACATAGGAATTCTCCCTCTAAGGGGTCTGTGAAGAGAAAATGCCACAAAAGTTTGGAGAAAGATTGTTTTCAAAACCAGAACTGAGTTAGCTATGTCCAAAGAGTTTCCATTTAAATCTTCCCAAACTAAATATTCAGATTCAAAAAGAAGGAAAACAAACAAAAAAATCTGTTTGCCAGCAAGGCTTGTGAATCAGGAAGGATGTAGATTTCCTTGCCTAAGCTGCCATTTCATCTATTTCTCCCTTGCCATCCCCTCTCTTCTCCACAGCAGAAGGCTCCTGTGTCGTGTCAAGTCTTTCATGATATGTTTGAGCTCAACAACCAGAGCTGCTGCACAATGTCACCAACCCCCTCTAGACCAGCTTCTGGAAGGAGAAAGTGCAGGATATACCCAAATGAAGTTTTATCAACAACTGCAGCAATCTGGACAGTTGACTCACTAAAAAGACATGCCTTCATTAGGTCTGCACATTGGTATTGTCAAAAATGTTCTACCACAATTTAGCTGCTCTCAAATTTGACTGATTCTTCGTTCTCACAGTTTAATGAAGAAGTCACTTGGGAAGCAGACAGGTGTTGAAAACTAACGGTTACTTTGCAAAGCATCTATTCCACTTCAATGGCACAGCTTCTTTTTGCATTTAAGAACACACATTGCTCCTCCAGCTCATGTTACAACAGCTATGTCTTTATAAAACAGAAGCCTGCAGTTTTGAAGTCCTCCCCTTGTGGATGCAAAATTGTCTCAGGTAGTAAGATGGACAGCATTCAGTCATTATTTTTTTTTCCCCCAAAGAAAGTAGGTAGATGTCAGCTGCTTCCTGCTCCAACAGCAAGCTCTGTAGGCAGCGCCCACCCAGCCTCATGCCCAGCACACAAGGTTATTCTCCACAGAACTGTTACAGAAACAGTGTGCAGCAAAGGACGGACAGCAACTGCCTAGGTGTCTAATCAACTGGGCAATAGTTGAAGGGCAATATACTTCAATTCAGCCTCTTCGTCCATGATGATGAATCATGTCCTAACCAGTCAGCTGCAATTCTCTTCAGCAACACATTTTAACAAGAGTCCTTGAACAAAAATCCTGATTTTTTTTTTGATAGCTTCTAGAACAGGCTGCTCCTTCTGCTATCAGACACGAGGAAGGCATACCTCTACTGATTTAAAAATCAAACAAGGGACAAATTCAATGACAGAAAAGTGGATGATTTATCCCCAAGGCTAGAAAGTGAAGGACAACAAGCACTCTTGCAAAGGTAAGTGACAATACATTTCCACTGCATAGGTGCAAGCCTTACAAGAACTGCTCCATGATCAAATGGATTTCTTGCTCCAGTAATCTATTAGTGTCAGTCATGCTCTTCAGACATGAATGCTGGAACACATTCAGAAAGACTAACTTCAAGTTTTAACACTTCGGGCAGAACGTGCTGCACACTATAAGCCTGCAATCCCAAGCTACCTAGTCTTCTAGGTAAACGAGCTTTCAGAAATCATCTCCCTTACAGAAACATTTTTAAAGGCCAAATGAAAACTATGAAAATAAACTTGTATTTTAATAATTTGCTTTTGAAAAGATGTAAACTCCTGTAGACAAAATTTACTATGTCATAATTAAAAAAAAAGTTATTGTCTTTATATCCTATCTGCATGACATGATTTTTCAGAGAAGCAATTTTAAATACATTAGAACTTCACATAGGGCACTTTTTAGCCTGTTTTAGAAAATTAGATCTATGGAAAACAGACAAAAGGTGCCAGGAATCATTCATAAAACTCTGTAAACAGACTAATTTAGACTCCTCAAACATGCAACTCTCCTGTCCAACTTGACAACTGTAGCTTCCAACAAAATTCTATTCAATAAATCCTTGGATAAACAAATAAATAAAGGCAGTACAGCATAGTTTGTGATTAGTTACAAACACCTAGACAGGTGCCTGGGATTATAACATACACAGTGTATATGTGAATTTCAAAAAAGTTCTCTTGTACTGGTAAGCATAACAATGTAACAATCCACAAAGAATGTGGTTTCCTAGTAATAAGGGTTAGGCACTGTTTTAGAAGTGGGGTCTTCAGCAGGAGTTATCTTTCCCTTATGTATCTCTTGAGCTTTGAGATGAGAAGCAGCCTGGGCAAATTCCTGCTGTCCCACAGTTTCACAGCAGATGGGAAGGCTGTGTGAAAAACAGCCAGTTTCAAAATCATTTGCAGTTGCCTTTCTCAAATCTCACCCATGATATTAGCAAACAGCAAATGAGGAAACAGCATTCAAGAAGTTCAGCTAGCAAAGCTACTTTTCTCCATCCCTAAACTGGCATACCGTAGTACAAAGCCCACTATGCTGAAAACTACATACACACACCTAACCACAAATGCCACTCTATGAGCTTCAACCCAGATGTCCAGATTGCTCTTAAAGCACACAGTAACTGGGTGTTTCCCCAGAGTGCTACGCCTCCACCTGGGGCTCAGGAGCAGTTGAGCAGTTCAGTTGTCAAAGGCATCAAAAGCCCCAGTAGCTTACAAAAAAAGGCCTTCCTTTATCATATTTAGATTTGTTCTCCTCTGCACCACCCAGAAAAGAAGTAGCAGACAAGAGCTTCTCCAAGTTTCACTGTAATCAACTATGCATAGAAGCTGGCAGGAAGCCCAGATCTATGGGCACACTAATGATGTATGGGACAAGTTACCTAAATTGAAAGATGAAAGTTTTAGCCATGGGGTTTGGGGATTTTTTAATTTCTTCCTTTTTATTTTCTTGTATTTTTAAACCAGTATTCTACCTATTTCTCAACCCAGGTGATGGTCTGTACAGCAAAGATTAATTTGCCACACGTAGTCTGCATTCCCAGGATCCAACCTCCACTCTGAATGGAGGAAAGAGGTGAATTAAGAATACCTTAGTTGCACCAATCCTCCCCTTCCTCACAGCTCCTGTCAGTTCTGGAACAGTAAAGCTCTCCTCCACCTCATTAAGGACTGCAGAAGACAGTGTCCATCACGTTCTTCTCCTAGAATTGTACATTAATTGAAGCATGCATTAATCTGAACTCAGAGGAAAGCTCAGGGATGCAGCCACGCCTTCCTGTCACCCCTGGCACATGACTTTTTGCAAGTGGCCAGAACTATAGACACCGACCCTTTCAACTCTGGGGACAAACTGGGATTTCCCCGTTCAGGAAGAATCCAAAGAGGCTTTGATCGCAACTACTAGGTTCATCCCATTTACGAAAAAGTTACTCCAGTGATGGCATCAAGTCAGCGAAACCCCACAACAGTGAGAATATCTTTAACTTAAAGCCTCTGACTTCTTCAACTCTTCTGAAAGGAGATCTCATTTGGCAATAAATGAAAGGGACTGCAGAATCTGTTCAAGAAGCAGTGTTTTCCCCGTTTCCTTTTCACAATCTTCATGCATATTCTGGATGTGAGAGAGGTGTATTCTTTGGCAGTTGCCCTCTGGACTCCCAAAGAATGGAGCAGACCATGGGACCATCTCCCTTCGCTCCACCCACAAACCCTCGACAACAAAAAAGAAAGGGGAGTGGGAATGTAGTGATCCTATATAACTGTCCAATGCTAGGAGAGAAGGACATATATATGACAGCCAAAAATTAAAGAAAGCTTAAACGTAGCTGGCAGGAAGGCAGGCTTTCTGTACTTGCCATTGCTTTGCCTGACACCAGCGGACTGTTCCAGTAGTCTTTCACACCAGCAGCAAAGCAGCTGAAATCCATCCCTGATGCAACTCCAGCGAGACTAATAGGTTTCCACAAGAATGAACCAGGCCCTGTCTATCTAAAACCAAACCCACTAGAGTTTCACTGAAGCGAAATTGCAGAAGTACAATCTATGGATAACAGCTGGAGAACATTAACTCTCCCCCCCCTTTCCTGGGGTTAATTTTTTTTTCTGTTCAGACAGGAAGCAGTCATATACCATACTGCATAATATAAGGATCCTGGGATATAAAGACAAGTAGAAAAGGATCACAAAGAGCGCTCAAAAAGTTTTTAGCAAAGTTACGCTGCCATAACCCCTAAGCTGCCTCCACATTCTAAGGCACACCGCTGCCGCTACATCACGATTTGGGAACGCAGTTACCTCCCACCTATTAAAAGAAAACCAACAAATCATCACAGCTAAGCGCGTTTGAAGGGTCTGAGCACAGCTGGAGCCCGAGGGCCACGTCCCGCTCCCCAGCGGGGGACGCCCCGGGGGGACTCGGGAGAGAGACGCCGCGGCGGGGACCCGCTCCCGGGCCGGGGGGCCCTGCTGCTCCCCCCGCACCCCTCGTCCCCCTCGACTCACCCTCGCTGCCGTACTGCTTGCCATTGTTCGCGCCCATCCTGCCGGCTTCATGCTCGCCGCCGCCTCCCCACGCCGCCGCGCAGCATCGCTACCGCGGGGGACGGAAGGGAGCCGAGCCGGGCTCCGGCGGCGGAGGGGGGAATCCCGGGGAGCTTTCACGGCGACATGACCAAAGCGCCCTACAACTTCCTCCGCTTCTTCTCGGGTGGTCGACGCTCTCCCTTCCTCCCCTCAAAAGCAAAAAGGGCCACAAGACAAAAAACGGGGCAAGGGAGGGTACAAAACCCGCGCGGTCTCGGGGCGCCTTCCCCGCCCCGGGCTCCGGCCGGGGTGCCAGGGCAGGGAGGCGGCTCCAGTTGTAATCCACGGGCGGGACGGCCCCCGGGCGAGGCTCGGCAGCCCCG
>VZZY01016949.1:30094-51541 GCA_013400335.1 Eurystomus gularis | reverse complement strand
CGAGCTGGTTTCTGCTTTGCCAACAGTCTTCACCCAAACGCTCCCCCGTTTAAGAAAGAAACCCAAGTGTTTAACATCCCCAAACCCTGTGGGGCTTGTGCTTTGACATGAGATGTGTCTGTTTAAATCAGCTTTCTTAAAAAATACAGCTGCTGCTTCTTGCACCCCGAGAGACGGACTCTGTAACTCTCGAGAGCACGAGGACTGTCAGGAAATCAGAAGCAATACGTGCCCATTCAGCTCAGAAGTTATGGCCGTTATTTCAAACTCTGGCAGGGACTCTCCCGCTATTACCAACCTCATCTAACAGGACATTAGGTGTCTGAAATGGTGGCTGTGCTCGGTGGTGTGCTCGGCTGAGGGAACTTGTTTAGTCTAGAGAAGAGGAGACTGAGAGGAGACCTCATTGCCCTCTACAACTACCTAAAAGGAGGTTGTAGTGAGGCTGGTGTTGGTCTCTTCTCTCAGATTAGTAATGATATGACGAGAGGAAATGGCCTCAAGTTGCATCAGGGGAGGTTTAGAGTGAAGAAATTCTTCACTGAGAGGGTAGTCAGGCACTGGAACGGACTGCCCAGAGAGGTGGTGGAGTCACCATCCCTGGAGGTGTTTAAAGAACAAATAGATGCGGCGCTTGAGGATATGGTGTAGTGATTAGAGAGATGCTAGGAGTAAGGTTGGACTTGATGACCATGGAGGTCCTTTCCAAGCATAATGATTTTATGATTCTGTAAGGGCCTTTCCTGGGGGCAGCCCACCCTGAGAACAGAACTGGGAATCAAGGTTTTCAAGGCAGCAGGGAGCCCACAGCTCCTCTGCCTGGCAAAAGAGATGCTGCCTCAATAACAAGAGATGCTGCCAAATGGGTGCGAGGGTGAACTGCTTGTGTGAACAGAAACCGCTGGTCCTGAGAGGGTGCTTGGCCCCAAAGGACTAGCAATAAAAGAACAGAAATACTGATAAAGTTTGCTAGACAACTCTTACCCGGATTAAGTGGTAACCGAGGGTTACCAAAAGATGTCTGGAAAAGAGTCAGATTAAAAGAAGTAAAGCAGAATGCTGAAAGTTTGTAGTAGGTGGAGAGAGACCTTGGAGCAGGCACAGAGCAGCAGTCCAACCTGCTTCGACACTGCCAAAAGTCACCCCGCTGGCACCTTGCCTCTCCCTCAGCCTGATGGTGGCAGCTCGCTCTCTGGTGGCAGGGTGGGGTGTGATGAGCAGGGATCCACACCCCAGAAGTGCTGGGGTACTTGTGGCACATACATTAGTGGAGGGAGCAGCACTGGCACGTGTAACTACTCCTAACATGGGGTACATGGGTACCTGCAGGAGATGTGTATGAATAGGGGGACCCACAGCCACAGAAGAGGGGTGTGTGCTTGCAACCCATGCAGCCTTGGGGGTGGTGTGCCCACAGCCCTGTGTGTGTAAGGCTAGGACTCTTTTGGATTACTTATGGAGGGTTTTTAGAAGTTTATGGCCATTCACTAACATTTTGGAAGTATCTACTATTGTGGTTTATGTGTTGTGCTGGTAAAGTGCTGGGGCCTGAGTTTTGGGGCCCCATGTTGGAGTTGACCTGTGAGTGAGTCACAACCTAGCAGAATGTTCTGATTTTTTCTATTGGCTCCATGTTCCAGAGGCAGAACCTGGCCCACCTGTCTCTGTTCTCACCCAGGTAGTCGTGGTTGGGGTGGTAGGTAAAGCCAGGATTATATCAACCAGGAGCTGATCAGTTAGAGGAGCTTCCTGTTGGGTGTGGCTTCTCTTGGGGCTGGTTGCATCTTGCTGAGTTCTCTCAGTGGTGTCCTTGCATGTGAAGGGCCACTGAGGGAGCCATCTCTGTCCATTGTGTCCAGCAGGCAATGCTGGCACCACAGTGGGCAGCAGAGGAGCTGGGCCCGCAGGATCCTGTGGCAAGACTCTCTAAAAGAAGACTTCTGAGGGGCTGTTGGTGAGTTCATTGTTGGCCTGTGTGATCAGGCAACTGATGGCAACACAAAGTGATGATGGCTGAACCAGCACGACAGTTGCTGATACCAATCCTCAGCACATAGCTCACTGAATGCCGAGTCATTGCCTGCCCTTATTAAAATGACAAAACTGCTTTAATCCTGATCTGATTTAAACCATGAGTTGAGCAGTTTTCCCTGCACTGCGATCTTATATATGAAAAAGCCTGTCTGCCTAAATATCGCCATTACTGCATGTACAGATAATTCTGAGCAAATTATCTTTGTCAGCATATGCAGATTGTGTATGAAACTGCAGAGGGAAAAGCATCAATGCTGACAGCAGTACAGAAAAGTTTCTAAAATCTGAAGTTTTGGGATGGGAGGTTAACTAAAAGAAGAAAAAAAAATGTGTTTCCATTATGGGGTAGGGTAATTACCTGAAGCTGAAATGAGTACCAGCAGCACAGATGATTGACAAGTAATTGGGCAATGTTAATTAGATTCTAATCCCAACAGATACCCATCATTAATTCTTCTCCTTGTGAAAAACGTTTTGGTCCTGGTTCAAGATGACTACACGCTCCCTTCAATTCTCAAAAAATCAGTGAAGGTCTAAGAAAATATTACCTTCTGTGTTAAAAAAATGGGTAGATGTGGCACTTCAGCACATGGTCTAGAGGTTAGGGAGATATTGGACAAAGGCTGGACTAGATGATCCTAGAGGTATTTTCCAACCTAAATGATTCTGTGATTCTGGGGTCAGGCTCCTCAAATGACTGTTCTATGTTTTTTAAAATAAAATATGAATTAGTCTAAAAATATAGTTTTCTGTAATCAAAGGTTAATTTCTAACTAGTGGTACTAAACAGATGTTGTACTGTGCCAAGGCAGGCAGGCCCTGACACAAGTGTCTGCTTTAAACATCCTCTGTTTTCTTCTTGAAGGTTACCTGCTCAGGGGTGGGGCAGAAGCAATTTGCCTTCTGTAAAATGGGAAAAGGTGGTGGTGCAAGGTCAAGGTTTGCCTCATACATGGGCCCACAGGCTGCCAACGAAGACATACAACCGAGCACTTTTTTCCTGTGCTGGGACTTGTAGGGCTTGAAAAATCTACCCCAAACACTCGCTAGTAACCCACCTAAGGAGAGTAGGATGTTAAAGAAAAAAAGCTGGGGCTTTCTATGGCACAGGAGCCTGCCTTTGTCACTCAAGCTGTGGCCTCCAGCTCAGCAATGGGCAGCATGCCCCATGCCCAGCCATACCATCCTCTCCTCAGCAAGTACTGCAGGGAATGAGAGACCCCAGCTGTGGAGAGCACACACGGGCTGACATCAACACATGTCCCTGCTCCATGTGCAGCCCAGCTGTGCTTAATCTTAGCCTGAAATACAGGGATGGGAGTAGCTGCTGCAAACGACTGCCTAGGCAACCTCTCAGCTCCTCATGTCACCTTGTGTGCGGTGCATCCTGTGGTGGTCAACCATGTGAAAGTTCTCCTGTGTAGGTCATAGGGCCAGGAAGGCCAACAGTCCCACTTCTAACTTCTAGAAGGCTGTGCATGTGTTGCAGCAACCTTTCTTGCATATAAGAGAAATTTCTTAGACCAATTGGAAAGAATCCCACATAGACCTAAGTGTATAGATGTACATAAAGAATTTCATGGGATTAAGAAAGAACAGAGCCTCCATGAAAAGGAATATAGCAGTTTCCCTACAAACTCAAAATTTGCGGCACAACTAAAATGAATCCCTTTGCCAAGAAGTATTTTTGCTCACCAAGAATAGCATAGGCTGTTGCTTTGTGAGACAGGAAGTTCAGCTGCCGAGGAAGACCTGTGAAGAATAAAGATGTTAGACAAGCAAGATACCACTCTACCAAGTTTATGGCATAAATGCCAGGAATATTCTGACATGACCAGAACCAAAAAAAAGAAAGAAAGGTAAAAAACTCAACAACCAAAACAAAACAAACAAAAAAATCTGAACCAACAAATGAAAAAAACCCAGAAAAGAAGCCTAGAGAAGAAAGAACACCTTGGCGTAGATCTTTATTCAGCTTTCAGATGAAGGACTGAATATTTCTGCTGCACATCCTGTTACACATTCTAGAGGACAATGAGATGGAGGACACATGGAGAACCCATAAAGTACCAAACTCATTTTGCTACAAAGACATAAAACTCTCAGCAGAAATGTATTCATCACAGATGATACTACTGACAACAGGTAACTGTTTCATGCAAGTCATTTAGGACAGTCAGTCTTGGAGCTTCATAAGCCCAAAAGTATCAACATGAATGGAGAAGCTGGGAAATGCTAGTTCAAAGAGGGTCTACAAGTTTAATCTAGGACTGAGTCATGTTATAGCCCTTCGGTATTTGCCAAATGCTTGGTTCATTGTGGGATTTGCTGTGGGAGTCTGGGAGACCTATTATGCCTAGTCATATGGTTTGGGACTTGGTACCATTATGGTGCCTGTGGATGAGATCCAAGAAGATACTTTCTTCTAACTGTTTCAGAGATGTGTCACTCATACTTGGCAAATTATGCAGTAGTCTTTTTCTTCTTTTTTTTCTTCTCTCCTTGTCTTTCAGTTGGTCAGTAACTTATACATTGAACTATTCAGCTTGAGCAACAAACATAGTATATTTATATATAAATACAAAGAACTGGTAGGAGTCTCTTGGCTGTGACTGAGTTAAGCTGCCTGAACCACACTATATAATTCCTTTGTGAAACAGTTTACAATAACCCTTTAAGATACCGTAGCTTTCAAAGCAGAGCAATGAATCTGGAAGCACATCAGCTCTGCCATCTTTTCAATGATCAAAAGGAGATGAAGTGCTTTCTGTAAGGACAAGAACAACTTTTGGGTTTGTTGCCTTTTAATATAAGCAGTATGAGCCCACCTAAGAGGGAAGATGGAGTACTATCAACTACTGCTTTTGCAAGACTGGGAAAGATTCATTGTTCTATGAGACATGCCTTCCTCTATCACCATTTTAGTTCTTCATGAGGAGTGCATTTTTCTTAGACTTGTATCCTGTCCCAGCAAGAGGAACTTAGAAATTATTACGGCTGAGGAAGAACAAGAAAGCTATGGATGAAAATGTTTCTACTTGGATGTGTTGCTACAATGCTTCCTGGGAGTGTTTGTATTACATCTCTATTCATTATGGGCCTCCCTCTGTGGTGCATTACATGTCTCATGATGCACTATTTTTCTATTCCATGAATAAAACCACAGCAATTTTGGAAGAAGTAGCCAAAACAAAGGGTTCTGGATAAAGGAAAAAAAAATTTGAAAGCAACTGAACTATTTCCATTAGTCATCATCACAGCAATTCCAAGACTAAATATTTTAGCTCTGGAATTTTTGCCACAGTTGTTTTTGGTTTTTTTTTCCTTCAATTTTGGTCTAAGGTTTCTACTTTGAGATAATATTAAACAAAAATCAAAAACTTCCGGCCACTTCCAACTAGCGTTATCATAGAATCATAGAATGTTAGGAGTTGGAAGGGACCTCTGGAGAACATCAAGTCCAACCCCCCTGCCAAGCAGGACCATAGAATCTAGGGCAGGTTACACAGGAACACATCCAGACAGGTCTTGAAAGTCTCCAGAGAAGGAGACTCCACAACCTCCCTGGGCAGCCCATTCCAGTGCTCTGTAACCCTCACAGTAAAGAAGTTCCTCCTCATGTTGAGGTGGAACTTCCTGTGCTCTAGCTTGTATCCATTGCCCCTTGTCCTATCACAGGGCACAAGTGAAAAGAGGTTGCCCCTTTCTTCTTGACACCCAGCCCTCATGTTTATACACATTATTTAGATCCCCTCTCAGTCTTCTCTTCTCCAGACTAAAAAGCCCCAGGTCTCTCAACCTTTCCTCATAAGGCANAGGGGGAGAAGAACCTCCCTCTATCTGCTGGACACACTCTTCTTAATGCACCCCAGGATACCATGTTGAACTTCAGTGTATCCCAGGCCTTTAACTTCCAGCAACAGGAACAAAAAAAATCCAACCTAAGACTAATTTCCTCTTTGGTGTAGGAAGCTTTGATTTTTCATACTTGAGACATTCTAAGCATTTGTTTTCACACTTCGCATTTAAATAGAACTATGAAAGAAAAGAGTATCCTTTTAAAGACAGCAGAAGCCAAGTAACATTTTTCTAATTAATTCTACTTTTACATCACCATGTTCATATGGCTGCATATATTTTGTGAATGCTCCATGATAATATCTGTGTTGACTGCTTTTGGGCATTCTAAAGTGAAAAAGAGTCCAAAAGAAATTTGACTAATATGTTGCTGGCAACTTAAAGCAATTATCAAAACCATATTGTTTTATTAACTACAAAATGATCCAATTAATACTACCTACCTCCTAAAGGAGAAAAAAATCTGTTATCTTCATCATTACAGATTAAAGTTATGGCCTCATCGCCATATGATGTGAGAGTATGTGCCAGTTTATCATTAGTAGCCCTAGTATAATTACGAGTGACTTGTTCTACACGGCTAAAAAGCTGCAGGATCTAAGGATAGCTCGGGTTGTATTTCAAAGGGTAGCTTTTAGTAGGGTCTGTTCTGCTGGCTGAGAACTCTCATAGCATCCCCTTGCATGAGGTCAGGCTGCTCCAGCCAAGCAAAGGCTCTAGTCCCACAATGTCTTCAACAGGTCTGGTTAAAATGCATTAAATCAAGGTGGTGCTCAAGTTCTAGGACGCTTTGGACTTTAATGAGTTTCTCTTATGATAGGTGCTGTGGGATTGCAGAACTGATGAAGTACAGGCAGTTCTATCAAATAAAGACCTAGTTTTATTTTAAACTTCTCTCATAATTTAACTAATTCAAATCTTACACAAAAAGATTTTAACCAATCTGAGATTTAAGACATTTTTCTATTTTCTTCAGCTTTACAGGAGAAAAATCCTCTCTTGGACCTGATTTTTCCCTTCTTCCAACAACAAAAGCAATAAATAAAGTTCAGACTATGTTGAAACATGTTTTACATTACATGTAAAATCTGCAGACTCACTGTTCTCTTCAACAAAGTCAAGCTCCTGAGTCTCAAGTGTTAGAAAACACAGAAACGAAGACTGTGTAACCCCAGAATCACCATCCTGAACTCCCCTGCCTTGTCCACAATACACCTTCCACAACAGACAAGGCTGGGGCCTACAACCAATGCTGCAAAGCCACCTCATGCCCAGAAGCAGTTTGAGATTATGGAAACTATGGTGTTACAATGCATGGGCACAATGGAGACATAGTACGACTGTAGAGGCAAAATTAATTCTGGCATTTCATAGCTTATATCTGACCTTGCCATTTTAATCTTAATGTAGGCGGGTTTTGTTTGATTTAAAAACACAGGGTTGGCTGGTACATTCTCCAAAGAACTGAGCAAAGAATGAACTTAAGATACACGGCCTCATCTCATAGACATCTACAGCGATCATTTGCAGGGTTGGAAGCCTAACCTCTGCTAAACAGACTGCTGTCAGTTGGACTAAGAGAAGCACTGACGGCAATGGAAGATTTTCCAAGCACTGTGGTTGTGTCTGCTCTGTCCTTGCTTTCAGGACCCTGTGTGCAGCATGCTGTGCAGCTGGTGTGGCCAAGTTCCCTTTCTGTGAAAACCAGAGCTGAGTGAGATTTGTGCCTGGGCTGCTCACAGTGAACGCTCACACTGTGGACACTTGCTGAACAGGGATGTGGGCAAACTCAGAAAGCCCTTGTCTAGAAACAGTCTGCGGGAATCAACACTGGGGAAAGAGAAAACATTTTTTCAGCAATGTGTACCTTCTCTCAAGAAGCAGTAGGTGCTGTGGGATCATGGGATGCTGGACAAAGGACACAGCATTAGACTGAGCTTCTTCTGATCGTTGCATTTCTGTAAGCACTGTTCTTTCTGCTTTGACCTTAGTGTACTACCAATACAGACAGTGCCACACCACGTGCACACTGACACCGCATTGCACATCCTTTCTTCACATCTGGCTAGGTTCTTGGGTCTCATTTATCCCAGATACCTCACCCAACAAAGCTCCCTTCCACCCTTCTGGCCTTCCCTTCCTGAATCCTTCCTCTACTGTCTTCCCTCCCAAGGCAGTAACCAGAAACCTCTTGCATTTCCACAGAATTTTTCTCCTCAGCACTAACCTCCACTATCTTCCCTCTATATTCAGTCTTCATCGGTGCCCTCTGAACCAGCTGCTTTCTTCTGGTCTCTTGCTGCTGCCACTGCCAGTTCCATTCTTCTGCCTCAGACCAATGTTAATGCAAAACATCCTAAGGAAATTCACAGGCAGTGGCTCTTGAATTGTTCAGCCTCAACAGGCTCCCTCCCAGTCCTTCCTTCCTTTCATAAGGAGAGGCAGCACGATGTAGCCACATGAAGGAGAGTTTCAGCAAGTTTCTATCAGAAAGTTTTGTTGTATGTCAGAGCTTTCTGAGACATCACAACTGAAATCGTCCAACCTGCAGCCAAAATGCTTCACTTTCCCTTGGTAGTATCACTCCCTGAACAGCCAGCCTGGACTTCCTCTAGATGCTGGCTTGACTTCCTCCAGTTTTCAGTGAAGAATTCATGGATAGCTCTGCACCAGGCTTACTGGGGAGAAAAAAAAAAGTCTCTTTGATGCCCCTAGATCTCCTCACAGGTCTGAGAGAATCCTATCTTGCCCCATCACTGGGTCACCGAACTCACAGAGGGAGCAGAACTGGGTTTCCTTGTTCTGGGCAGCTTTTGCCCACTGAGAGCAAGCTATATGCCTTCTCCCCAAGGTGAAGCCAACAAATGGTGCCTCTGTTGTCAGTAACACTAATGCCACTCTATCACCATGTCCTGCAGTATTAACCAAGAACCAGAAATTAGCTTGTAAACAGCAGTGTAATACTCTGAGAAAAATGGGTGCTTGAAGACACACGCACAAGAAGCTCTCTCGATACTGTAAGCTGGACTACTTTGCTACAGTGCAGGAAAAGTGCATGTCTGTGTAAACATCCACATTTACCTGTGGAAACAAAGCTAAGATATGAGCACCAGGCATAAACCCTCAGAGGACACTGATGGCAGCTGTCCTGATGCAAAGGAACGGTTCAAGCATCAGCCCATGAAGAGCACGTGTACTTCCCCTTACACAATAGGACAAGCTTGTCAGTGTGCTCTGCTAGGTTTTTCATGTGACAACATAGCAAATTTTCTCCTCCTATAGTAAATGTTCTAGCAGAGTGATTCTGGCACACAGTGCATCAGGTTCAGGGAAAAGGCCTCCTGCCTCCTCCCATTTCTGTCCCTCAAAAGACAGCTTGCCTTGTCCCATATGTCCATGACTAATTTGGAAATTTGCCAAAGGACATTGTCCACATGTAAAGCCAGCACACTTAGCATGCAGTTGATATTTCCAGAAATGTTAGGAGCCATCATCTAACAGGCTAATTTCTGGCTTAATTAAATCAATCAATTTCTTCTGGGAAACAAAGTGTCATTGCTTCATTTCTAACATTCAAATCTATTATTCTAAGTATTTTTGCTCATGTATCTTAAATCACTTGCACATGTCCTTCATAGTTAAGAGAAATACTATAGGGATCTTATTACAAAGTGAGCCAACAGCTGAAGCATTCAATTTGATTTTCATTGATACTTCTCTTCTGCCCATTTCGTTACCCCAAAAGAGACACCTGATGACAGTGCAAAGATTGCAAGAAATAAGCATAGACCCTTACTTCAGGATATGGCGGAAAGAAATTAAGAGAAGGCCTTCATATCAATTGACAGATTACATGACCTGGGATTAGGCACCTAACTTATTTCTTTCCCTTGGACAGGAGATCAAATAGACCAAGAAGATGGTGATAGCAATCAGTACAGGAGTAGGCAACATAGAACTTTAGATCCTATATTGAAATATTGTCTATTACTAAAGCTCTGGATATTTTCTCTTTAGATTTTCTTCCACTTCACTGCCTTCTCTTCGTATGTCAAAATCTAATATACTGCTTAAAGGAATATCAAAACTAATAGCTTAAATGAAGACTGTCTGCTTTCAAAGCTGGCATCTTCCAACCACCATAGAAACTGCCAGAAACAGTTTAAAAGCCTCTGTCAGCTTTCTTCAGTTAGATTTTGCTCTTCAGAATTTGATTTTTTACCATCCCCAGTTGTGTGTCCTTCTATGTCAGAAGCCACTGCTTCATAGCCAAAATGGCTTAAAACCAGAGAGCTACTCAGCCATGTCTGGTCAAGGTGCCAGGTATTCACTTTAAACCATCAATAGCAGGTTTGTGTTAGCACACTGCCATGACAGGCATCTGGGCAAAAAAAATCCTTCTGCTTCACACAAGGTTCACAGACAATTCACATTACAAATATGTGAAGGACAATGAGATATTAAACTCCCTTAGCCCTTTGTTGGAGAAACATGAGCCAAAGTGTTAATGTAAAGCAGTTTGTAGGATAAACAGTGAACTTCAGCTTTCTCCTGCAGGTCATAATACTGCAAGATACTTTAGATATACATTACAAGAGCAAGTCGCAAAATGCAAGCCTATGGTGCCTTTAAAGTAGCTATTCTCACCAGAACTGGTGGACCATCAAGGCATTAGCAGCTAAATATGGTCTACTTTGGGAGCACTTGGGACTAGGCCATCAGTTAGTCAAGGCTCAGGCCCTAACAGCCTTGCTAGCTCGGTCTGTCACTCTATGAAGCTGCTACAAGGTCTGTTGCAAGGCTACCACATCTTTGGGACCACCCCATTGTAGAAGTCATGGATTTTCCTTACATTCCTTCCAGTCTCAAACTGTCTCTGACAACAAAGGTTTGGGGGTCCCTACAAAAAAAACCCCACTCCTATTATCCTAATTGCTAGCCATATTCACGAACACCTGGACAGTTGGTGTCCCATAATCCTTCGTGTTTTCAAGGGACACCTCCCAGGACAGTCTGCTTATGAAGACAGGCTGCTTGTACTGATCATGGAGTACCTGTCCCACATGTTCAGTAGCGACACTAGCTCCGCCCAAGCAAGATATAATTAATTTATTCATGTTCTTCACTATTCCTAATTCTTCCTTCCTGCTTTCTTTCTCAAGTCTTACCTCCCAGATTAAACACAGTGGCTTAATGCAGTTCATTATTAAACTCCTTGGATTTGTAACCTGCTAATTCTAAAATTTCTCAGCTGTTACATTCAGTTGCAATCACTGGCAGATTTGCTATCAACAGTTCTGTTAAATCACTTTTTTCTAATATGATTACTAAATGAGAGGAATCTTACCAGTCTTAGAAAAATTACTTTACATGACCATCTTTAAATCCTATATCACGTAAAATGGAATACACAGTTCATGCACTCTGTTTATGAGGTACTGTTGTGCTGGTTCAGCCATCATCATTTTGTGTTGCCATCAGTTGTCTGATCACACAGGCCAACAATGAACTTACCAACAGCCCCTCAGAAGTCTACTTTTAAGGAGTCTTGCCACAGGTTCCTGTGGGCCCAGCTCCTCTGCTGCCCACTGTGGTGCCAGCATTGCCTGCTGGACACAATGGACAGAGATGGCTCCCTCAGTGGCCCTTCACATGCAAGGACACCACTGAGAGAGCTCAGCAAGATGCAACCAGCCCCAAGAGAAGCCACACCCAAGAGGAAGCTCCTTTGACTAATCAGCTCCCGGTTTATAGAAACCTGGCCTCTCCCACCACCCCAACCCCAACCACCTGGGTGAGGGCAGAGCCACAGAGACACAGGTGGGCCAGGTTCTGCCTCTGGAACATGAAGTCAATTGGAAAAACAAAACATCCTGCTACGCTGTGACTCACTCACAGGTCAACTCCAACTTGGGGCCCACAACTTAGGCCCTGGCACTTCAGGTGCCAGGACGCTCAGCCTTGATAAAAATCCATATGCTGCCTCTCTAAAGGGCTCAAAAACCCAGTTCAGAGCCAATGTCAATGACACTACTAACCAGTGGAGAGGTCACTCCAGACTATTCTGGACAGCAGAGTGATCAGTGAGGACATAGTTTACATAGCTATTTGCAAGAATAACTTAGGTGGTTCAAGTTCTTGCCAAGTAAACAGGAGAAGTCAGGTTCAAATCCCTGACGTACCTCCCACCTAAGCTTTAGCCTCAGCGCATCACAGCCACAGAACATCTAGATTTTTGCAGCAGGGGAGATGCTATATTCAAGGAAAGAGTTTACCATCATGATGGAGCTCATCTGAGATTTCCCTGAATGTGGGAAACTGGACTGCGTGGTTTGTGGTAGTGGGGAAGATGTGTTTGCACTCATCCCCAAGTAAGAAAATAAACCAAATAACCTGCCGCGTGACAGCTTGACAGATCTAAAATGCTTTATTTTATTTATCTGAACTAAAATGCAGACAGATTTTTGTGTTAAGTTCTTGTGCCAGTCACCTACCATAGGTGTATTCACGCCCTCAGTGTTACTGTTGAAAGGGATCATTGGTACTCAAGGTACTGCAGTTTAAAGTCAGAAAGGGGAGCTTAAGGGCCTACAAAGGTACCCTAAGGTACCACCCAGGCTTTGCCTGAGGCCAGCTACACAGCACCCACACAAACCCTCCCCTGTCTGCAGCTGCTTATGCAGTTTTCTAGTGCAGCCCTTAACAGTGGAGATTGATTTAATTCAAATCATTCCCAGTTCCTTCCCATACTGGAAAGCCAAGTTACAAATGAAAATTCTCTCCCAGAGTTCCCAGATGTTCCTGTACCAATACTCACCTAGCTGTAACAGCTTTCAAGAGTATGAGTGCAAGAGTTATGAGTTGAGAAGTCACGTTGTGTGATAGAGAAGAAAGATGAGGGAAAACCAGTCTCCCGTTCTCTTGTTTACACGGTGTGCTTTTCCTCTTCTTCCTGTATGATGGATTTATCCAGCCTGGCTCTCCTTGCAGTAAAAGCTCTAAGAAGGACCATCCACATCTGTTTTTACCTCAAGTGGATCAACAGTTGACAATATATTCATGCCACATCTTCCTTCCTACACTGTGACTCCTGTTCAAAATTACCAGCAGCCTTCAAACACAGCCTTATATCTATACCCATGACATTTTCTGTATGGTCTATACATTTGGTTTACAACAGGGATTTTTTAACTTTTCATTGTACCGATCATTTTTCAATATGGGTTGTCTTTAATTTCCTCCTCCTTTGCAACTGCTTAATTGAAGGTAAACAGCTCACACTGCTACCTTTTCACATGGATACTTTCCCTCGTACTATAGTAAACCCCGGTAACAAACACGCACTGTGTGTGGTACAAGCCTGGACTCTACACTATGGCCTGACCATCTTTGAAGGTGTCAGTAGTCTATGCGTTCTCCCTGTGATGGCTTTACACTTCCTTATTTGCCCAGCAGGGCATATTTAGACTGACGGACGGGATTCAACTTAGTAGGGCAAGTGTGTAGCGCACACTAACCTTCCTTGAATGCCAGTGGATGTGCTGGATCATCAAGCACCATCACTTTTAAGACATATTTTTTCTGAAAGTTTTCTACCATCAGCAAGACTAAATGACATTCAAAGCTGCATTTTCTAAAACAGCATCTTCTGTGACTATTGTCCTTTTACTGCCCCTTTCATTGACAGGGATCAAGTTAAAGAGTCTGAGGAACTTAAGGCATTTCTAAATCAACTTCTTGGCATTTATGAACTCTAGTGACCGGGCTCAGAACGGTTCATTATAATGAATAAATTAATGAATAATTCAGAACCACTCATGGAAATCACCGTTAGCAATTTTCCTTCACATCCCATGTACTAAGCAGTGAAGACAGCTACAATAGTTGGCTTTATCAAGATGTTAAAGCTGTTACAAGGCTTTAAAAGATAATAGCAGCACATGCAATTTCAAGTAGAAGTTACATTATACGTGGTGATATCAAACCAATGTTCCCATGAAAGCATTCATTTAGTGAGCTTAATGAGGGCAATTTGTCAACAATTTCACACACCATTTGCCTAGAATTCTCCAATGCAGCATTTCACTGCGTGCCCCTCCACCCCAAATAAACTGCATGTTGTATACAGTTTTGCCTATCATTAATCATCTTTTCAGCACTGCCAGTTCAATGCTGCTTTCCCAGTAGGAGACCGAGGGAACAACCTAGCCAAAAGAGGGAAAAATCATGGGAAAAGAAGAATATAAATATTCACTTAAAAAAAAAAACAAACCAGACGAGCAAAACACCCAAAGCCTAGTAGGACCATCCCCTTCTGCCCACAGTAATTGCTTCTAACAACAGCTTCTGGAGCTCTACTTTTTCCATGAGTTGAGTATAAAACTACAGAATCCAAATGGTGCTTCTTTCAGCTTTAAAGTTCAAAGCAGAGGCTAAGACCGGCCTGTTTAAAATTAAAAAAGAAATAGCAAACCACTCCCCACTTCCATACTGTATCCAGCTTCTGGAATGGTTGCATTTTAGTTTTTCAACTAGGTCCAGTTCAAAGATGACTCTTTCTAAAAAAAAAAAAAAACAAAACACGAAATTTATTGAAACTGTATCTGCAACAGGCTTGACTTAATAAATAACTAACTTAAGAAGCCATTACTGTTGATTGTCAGCATTTGTCTGCTAACCAAGATGCCTGAGGGAAAAGCAGATGGAAAGTAATTAATAAGACCAAGATTGAGGTTTGCTGCATGCAACTGATACTGTTGGTAAATCTGGGACTCATAAATGGTTCTCCTCAATGAAGGAAGAGCAGCAGATGTTTCTGCTATTTCAGCAAGGAGTTAGGAGAGAGCAAGAAAAAATGAAAACAAAAATTAAGATAATATGAACCCATAAATAAGCAATGAAACTGGTATCACACACTTCTTTTCTCTGACACTCCTGATAATTGACAAGAATATGAGAAGTGGAAAGAAAGAATCCTCCAAAATTATCTTATTAAAATAACTCAATATACCAATGGCTATAACTTAATGCACCCTATGTGGACTTGTGCAGTAGGAATATGAGCAAAAGAAAGCGTGAAGTTTGCTTCTGAATATCTGAACTTGTAAAGAAGCGTTGGATGAATTGCTGTTTCTCAATATGTTGTATCTTAAGTTTAAACAATATTGAAAACCTGAAATGAAGTAAAACAAAAAGGGAAGTAGGTGGAGCTATATGTTTACCCTTGTAGTGGGTCTGGCTGAGCTGATTTTCCACATAGCAGCAGTGTTTTTGTGCTGGGAGCTAGAAGGGTGTTGATAACACACCTGTGTTGTGACTACTGCTGAGCAGCACTCGCACAGCACCAAGGCTCTTCCCAACATTCACCCCCCGCAGTGGGACGGGGTGAGCAAGATCTTGGGAGGGGACACAACGAGAACAGCTGACCTGAACTGACCAAAGGGATATTCCATACCATATGACATCAGCTCAGCTATAAAGCTAGGGAGAAGGAGGAGGAGGGGTGGGGCCGTTCCATTGTCCTCCAGAGCAACTGCCATGTGTCTTGGAGCCCTGCTTCCCAGGGAGTGGCCAAACATCGCCTGCTGATGGGAAGTAGAGAATAAATCTTTGTTTTCCTTTGCCTCCGAGCGTGGATTTGCTTGGCTTTGGCTTCTATTATTATTAAACTGCTTTTTGTTTCTCATCTTATTTTCTTCCCCTTTCTTTTTGCTCTGCTGAGGAGGGAGAAGGAAAAAAAGGGGGGGGTGATAGAGCGGCTTGGTGGGCACCAGGCACTCAGCCAAGGCTAACCCACCACAACCCTCAATATAGAACCTCTCCCTGTTGAGGGAAAGGCATTCAAGGAAGGCTGCGAGAAGGAGGTGGGGGGCAGGGAGAGCTGTACCAAGCATGTCGGAAGGGGCAAAGCATGACTCAAGCTACAAAGCATTTCCACCAAGACAAAGTGCTCCTGTCATCTGTATTGGTAGCATTTTCAACCCAGCAGTGCTTTGTTTCACTAACTGCTCTCTCCTGCCAAAGGCATCTGAAAGGAGGAAGTTGCTTTCTGTGGTGCAACAAATCAAGGTTGTATTCTTCTGGCCTTTGGCAATTATCAACAAGAAGGCTAAATGACGTGGGTTTGTGCATGTGCGTATCTGTATCTATATGACAAACACAAAACCACTCCTTTTAGAATTTTTCTGTATCTGTTTAAAGGTATGTGTGTTCCTCTGAATACTTGTACCCCCCTAACTTTCAAAACTTTACTTTGAATTTTTTTCCTATAATATTACACCTGAAGGAATTAAGATGAGATATTCTGTCTCAGCACCTGTTACCCTCTAGGGTTTTGAGAGATTTTCTTCTACAGGAAAAAGGATAAATTAATACCAAAAGATCAGATTTTATTTTAAATTAACATTCTAATATTCTTTTTTCTTTTGTTGACTGCTTTTTGAAAACTGCTAAAGAGCTGTCAATGATTGGAAAAAAAAAATAGCATAGCCCGTCTCCTTGACCCCAGTTACAAACATCTTCAGATTGGAAAATAGAGGCTATTACAGAAAATATACAAATGTTGAGATTTTTCTATTTCCTTCTAAATTTAACCTCTTTTCTGGCTGCAGTAGTAACAAGTGAGCCACCATCACTACTCTCAAATTTGATAAAGTAATTCATAGAATCATAAAAGGTATTGGATTGGAAGGCACCTCTAAAGGTCGTCTAGTCCAACCCCCCTACAATAAGCAGGGACATCTCTACCTAGATCAGGTTGCTCAGAGCCCCATCAAACCTGACCTTGAATGACTCCAGGGATGGGGCCTCCACCACCTCTCTGGGAAACCTGTTCCAGTGATCAACCACCCTCATATTAAAGAACTTTTTTCTAATGTCCAACCAAAATCTACCCTTTTCTAGCTTAAAACCATCACCCCTCATTCTGTCACTACAAACCCTTGAGAATAGATCTCCTCTTGCCTTCTTATAGGCCCCTTTCAGGTATTGGAAGGTCTCTATAAGGTCCCCCCAGAGCCTTCTCTTCTCCAGGCTGAACAACCCCAACTCTCTCAGCCAGTCTTCATAGGAGAGGTGCTCCAGCCCTCTGATCATTTTTGTGGCTCTCCTCTGGACACACTCCAACAGGTCCACATCCTTCTTGTGTTGGGGGCTCCAGAGCTGGATACAGTACTCCAGGTGAGGTCTCACCAGGGCAGAGTAGAGGGGCAGAATCACCTCTCTTGATCTGCTAGCCACGCTTCTTTTGATGCAGCCCAGAATGTGATTGGCCTTCTGGGCTGCAATTGTGCATTTGTGGCTCATGTCCAGCTTTTCATCCACTAGTACTCCAAGTCTTTTTCCACAGGGCTGCTCTTTATCATGTCCTCTCAACCTATATTGATAACACTGGTTGCCCTGGCCAAGGTGCAGGACCCTGCACTTGGCCATGTTGAACCTCATGAGGTTCACCTGGGCCCACCTCTCCAGCCTGTCTAGGTCCCTCTGGATGGCATCCCATCCCTCTGGCATATCAGCTGTACCCCCCAGCTTGGTGTTGTCAGCAAACTTGCTGAGAGTGCGCTGGATGCCACTGTCAATATCATTAATGAAGATATTAAACAACACTGGTCCCAGTATGGACCCCTGAAGGACACCACTATTCACCGTTTTTCCTTCTGGACATAAGCCACTGACCACTACTCTCTGGCTGTGACCATCCAGCCAACTCCTTATCCACTGAACAGTCTACCCATTGAACCTGAATTTCTCCAACTTAGAGAGAAGAATTGTTTAGAAGCACCAGATCTGAGCTTTGAAAATGCACCTTTGGCTGTAGTTTACCACGTGGTTAGAGTCAGGAAGGTATTCTAAAAATGACATGAAGATGACGTAATATTGCCAGCCACAGAAAATGCCATTTTCTCAATTAACAAGGTCAAAGGCTTTTTCCTTTTCTTTCACTCCTGTGCCACAAAGTTCAGCATGGCTGAAGGGCTGCAGACTGCATTTCAGGGGAAGAAAGACCATTTTAACCTTTGACATGTAAAGTCATCCTGTGAACATTCATGAGCTACCTGGAAAAACCCTGGAAGCATTGGACTATACCGTCCCTTTATCAGCAGAAACCTTTGTGTGCTCAAGTCCTTCTGAAAAGAGGGTCTGGAAGAGCCACGGGAAGCTCCAGTCTCTGCTCCACCATCAGCTTCTCCTGCTGCAGACTGAAGACAGTCAAGGCAGTGGCAGAGGCAGGGTGTCCATAGGACTGACTTCAGTCACAGGTGAGAGGCCAAGGGTATGCCTGTATAGAGGAAAATCCTCAACCCATCGTATAGATATACCAGGAGGAGTACTCTTCACAGTTTCTTTTTTATTGTGTACCTACTCCCACACCATCCATCTTCCTGCAGAAGGATGTGATCCTGATCTGAATTAGCTGTAGGCACACATAACACTTGTTGCTTAAATACTAAAATCCAGTCATCTGAAGAGATTAAGATGAGTCTAAAAACACTTGGGACTGTTTTAGTTAGTACTTTGGCTGGTTTTGTCACTACATGGTGAAATATGGACAGCATTTTAGGGATACATCCTATGGAAGAATGTGGATAAAAGGCTGTAAGGATGCTTTAACCTCCATGCACTCCTGGTGGTAGCCAGCAGAAATCTACAGGTAAGTGCAAATGAAGGGGTAGAAGGAAAACTCCTCCCCCAGCTCCACATGCTTCAAAGCTATTATTTTGAAGTGACCAATGTGCAGGAACCAAAACTTCCTAGAAAGAAAATCAGAAAGGCCAGCTCAGGAGTCCCTTTCATGAAAAATCACACTAAACCTCATGTCAGTTTTGTGGGACTTGCTACACAGGAGATCGTGGAGACAGACAACATTGGTGGATTCAGAAAGGAACACACAAATTTATGGACAGTAGGTCCATAAACAGAAAGGCAAGAGGAGAGAATGCATCCGGTAACATCCCTAATCCAACAGTGGTGGATCTGGTGCAGTGCAATGGGAAGGGACCAGAAGAAATTACTAAGCCTGCATGGTCTACTAAACAGCAAATACAGTTATCTGTGCTACGGAAGGGAAAGTGTACTGGGCAAGACGGCTGGTCTGATTTTGTAGAGCATTTAGGGAATTTATGTCCTTCTTCATAGGCAGTTAAAATCTGCCCTGCTTGCAAGTGTACCATCAGGAATCTACATGACATTCAGCAGACATGCCTCAGAACTATTGAAGTATGTGATTGTGTTTTCTGTACTGGATACAGCTAAGCTAACATTGAGATATTATGGGCAGCCCTACAGCTATTTCGTTATTTCAGAAGTCTGAAGAAAAACAGCATTGTAGTTTTGTGTTCTTTTATCTGCGCTCCTGTCTGCAATGATGGTGGTGTCAGGCACCAGTCTCCTGCTTAAATCCAGTGTCTCAGCCCTGTCCACCCCCACATTGCTGTTCCCTAATGCATACTTGTGACAGACTTGGAACAACATCTGACCTTCGAGTCCTCTATCCACTTCCCTGCTGCCTGCCAACAAATTCTGGCTAACACTTAAAGAAGATATCTCACCACTGACCTGCCACCCTGAGTTATCAGCCTACAGTGAGGCCCCTGCAGTTTAGTAAAACAGTGCCCCAAATACCCCAGGACTCCTAACCCTGCACGCTCGCACTCCACGTTTTCCGTAACAGTGCAGCTCAGCTTTATTATTGCATCATTGTTCATTTGAAGTATGTGTGATCTTTTGCCTTGAAAAATAAAAGAACAAGTCTGAATTCAAACAGTTAGAAAAGCACAAGGGAATATAAAAAAATCAGACTTAACAAGTCAGGAGCTCTGTGTAAGCACTGCATTATTTCAGATGGGTTGGTGAAGGCAAAGTGGCCAGTCTCACAAGCTATCTCAGGACCGGTGTGCCCTGAAAAGCTACACCAACACCTAGAGACACATTTATTCTTATTCAGGACAGTTGTCCCTGCTCCAAGCCTTTCTGAAAATGTTGCTAAAACTTTGGTAATATTATATCTTTAGAAAAGACATTTATAAACCTCTTGCAAAATTTGGAAGCTCTCACAAAAAAACCCCTGCAACCTGGCACAGGTAAAAAATGACAGTAGGACTGGGTGCTTAAGTAGATACCATTGTTTTTAGGCTATGTCACTGCAAAATCTGGGGAAAAAAAAAAAAAAAAAGCCATATTATTCAGGTACATGAAAGGAGAGACTTAGATTGTCTTCCAACAGAAATCTCAAGGCTGGTAAGAGTCTCAGAAGGTCACCTGGGAAAGGCAGGGATTGCACAAACAGTTTCTGGCCCATACTTACCCAGTTGCAAAGACTTTTGGTGATGAAAACAACTTCACCAGTATTTCCATATGCTTGACATGAGAAACCTTTTCCTAATATCAAACTTGAATCTTCCTTGCTGCACCTCAGCAGATTTTGCTCCACCCACCATGGACATGAAGTGCTCAGATATGTGAGCACAGTTATCATACCTCTCCCTCAGCCTTCCTGTCTCTGAGATGAAAAAAACAACATTATGTCCTTCCTTGAGAGAAATGTTGTTAAGAGCCCTGATCATCCTCATGAGTGGTCTTGGATTTTCTCTCCTTAGTCTGTAAACATCTCTAAGTGCAGCACCCGGAACTAGGCACAATATTCAAGTTACAACTTTATCAGAATCTGACCATCCCATGCAGTGCTGGGGGCTACTTGACGTGCAGCCACTGCTCCATTTCTTCCTCGGATTGTGGGCTTTGCCTTTTATGTAGCAGCTCAATTTTTGATTTCTGTTCAGCTTTTTACTTGTCTACAGGCTCTGCACACAGGCACAGGCAGCTGCACTCTCTTGCTGTTTGAATTGCTGCAGCCTTGGTGGAAGTGATAAATAGACTGCTGTAGATTTATAGTCAGTTAGCAGATGACTCGAAATTGCATGCACTTTACTTATATTTCTTCTTTAATTTATCAACAGACTTAAACTCCACAGAGTATGTAAATTCCACAAACTTTTCTTTCTTGGACTTCAGTAAAAGTGCAGTTAGGCAGTGGGGGTCCTTTGTACAGGACAATGTTTATCCCTACATGTGCTCATTCTCAAAAAAACCAGTTTACCTGCCCTCAAGATTTCATATGTAACTACCTCTTTCTTATTTGAAAATACTCAGCAGTCTTTTATTTCATGAGGAGTTCAGCAGCTCAAGACCAAACAGTGATCTCAGTTATGTAAGTGAAGTGGCCACATCAAGCAATGTGCAGTAGAAGGAAAGTCGAGCCTGGAAAGAAAAATTGGTCTATCTCAAACTAAGTGACTCTAGATTAACATACATAAAGTTAAATTCCCAAACCCAGCAATGAGCACAACAAAGGCACTAGGACCACAATGTTTCTAGGTAACTCTTGACAATTGTTTGGCAGGTAGGAACAAGCATGGAAGAAATGGTTGTAAGAAGTGCAGAAAGCACTGTCAGAGTCAAAAACTATGAAAAGCAGAAGCAAAAGGAAAAGCAAAGAGTATTGGAGAGGAGAGGAAAGGAGAAAGGGAAGGGGAAGGGGAAGGGGAAGGGGAAGGG